>JASPKP010001522.1:0-10000 GCA_030674155.1 Stramonita haemastoma
TATCTTCGCGCATGTGGAAAGGACCCTGCACTTTTCTGTGGTGCATGATATTGCTGTATATTGCCATTATTATTGTGCGCCCTGCTTACTTTTTCCTGTGTACACTGTAGCAGATTTCCTTGCAAGAAACTAGCTTAATCAGCTCTTGAGGGCTGCAGAGTCGCCACAGATCCGGCACCACACACATCGAAAATGGAAGGAGAGGGTGTATGCATACAGTGCCATGTTATCTGGGTGCTTTGGAGTCTGTAGCCGTTACAAAGTTGGGATAAGAATGGCCTGAAAACGGCTCTTTGGGTCCCGTCTTTGACCGAAACCGCACCTTTTTTGCCGGGGAATGTGTATGCCTACGCGCACGCACACACGCGCTAATGTTTGTGGGTGTGTTTTTTTGTGTGCGTATGTGGAGGGGACCCTGCACTTTGCTGTGGTGCATGATATTGCTGTATATTGTCATTGTTATTGTGCGCCCTGCTTACTTTTTCTTGCGTACACTGTACCTGATTTCCTCGCAAGAAACTAGCTTTTTCAGCCCTTGAGGGCTGCGGAGACGTCACAAGTACGGCGCCACACACATGGAAAGTGGTAGGAGAGGGTGTATGCATACAGTGCTATATTGTCTTGGTGCCTTGGGGTCTATAACCGTGCAAACGTTGGGGTAGAACGGGCCTAAAAAACGGCTCTTTGGGTCCCGTCTTTGCCCCAAGCCGCATTTTTATGCCGTGGGTTGTGTATGCGTGCGCGCACGCACTCGTGCGCTGGTGTCTGTCAGTGTGTTTGTTTGTGTGCACGCATGTGGAAGGGACCCGGCACTTTGCTGTGGTGCATGATATTGCTGTAGATTGTCATTATTATTGTGCGCCCTGCTTGGAATTTCTTACGTATACTGCAGCAGATTTCCTCGAAAGAAACTAGCTTTCTTTCTAGCTTTCTCAGATTTTGAGGGCTGCAGAATCGCCACAAATCCGGCGCCACACACATGCAAAATTGTAAGAGGGGGTGTATGCATACAGTGTCATATTGTCTTGGTGCTTTGGGGTCTGTAACCATGCACAAGCTGGGGTCGGACGGGCCTGAAAACTGCTCTTTGCCTCCCGTCTTTGCCCAAAAGGGCACCTTTTTTCGCCGGAGATTGTGTATGCATACTCGAACGCGAAAGCACGCACTGGTGTCTGTCAGTGTGTTTGTTTGTGTGCGCACATGTGCAGGGGACCCTGTACATTGCTGCGGTGCATGATATTGCTGTATATTGTCATTATTAGTGTGCGCCCTGCTTGGTTTTTGTTGCGTACACTGTACTAGATATCCTAGGAAGAAACTAGTATTCTCAGCTTTTGAGGGCTGCGGAGTCGCCACAGGTCCGGCGCCACACGCATGGAAAATAGTAAGAGAGGGTGTATTCATAGAGTTCCACATTGTCTTGGTGCCTTAGGGTCTGTAACCTGTAACTGTGCCAAAGTTAGTGTAGGACGGGCCTCAAAACGGCTCTTTGGCTCACGTCTTTGACCCAAACCGCACATTTTTCGGCCGGGGGTTGGGTATGCGTGCGCGCATGCACGAGCGCGCTGGTGATTGTCGGTGTGTTCGTTTGTGTGCAAGCATATGGAAGACAACCTGCACTTTGCTGAGGTGCATGATATTGCTGTGTATTGTCGTCCTGGTGCCTTGGGGTCTGTAACCGTACAAAAGTCGAGGCAGAAAGCGCCCGAAAACGGCTCTTTGGGTCCCGTCTTTGCCCCAAACCGCACCTTTTGGGCAAGGGGGTGGGTACGCATACGGTGCCATATTGTCCTGGTGCCTTGGTGTCTGTAACCGTGCAAAAGTCGGGGCAGGACAGGCCCAAATACTGCTCTTTGGGTCATGTTTTTGCCCCAAACCGCACCTTTTTGGCAGGGGGGGGGGGGGGGGGGGGGGGTGAGCATGCGAGCACGCACGCGCGCGCTGGTGTTTGTCAGTGCGTTTGTATGTGCTCGCGCATGTGGCAAGGACCCTGCAATTTATTCTGGTGCATCATATTGCTGTGTATTGTCATAATTTTGGGGCGCCCTGCTTGGTTTTCAGTGCGTACACTGTACCCGATTTCCTTGCCACAAATTAGATTTCTCGGCTCTTGAGGGTGTCGGTGTCACCACAAGTCCGGCGCCACACACGTCGGAGATGATAGGGGGCGAGTATGCATACGGTGCCATATTGTCCTGGTGCCTTGGGGTCTGTAACCATCCAAAAGTCGGGGCAGGACGGGCCCGAAAACGGCTCTTTGGGTCCCGTCTTAGCCAAAAACCGCACCATTTTCGCAGGGGGGTGGGTATGCATGCGCGCACGCACGTGCTCGCTGATGTTTGTCACTGCGTTTGTTTGTGTGCGCGCATGTGGCAGGGACCCTGCAGTTTGCCCTGGTGCATCATATTGCTGTGAATTAGCATTATTTTTGGGCGCCCTGCTTAGTTTTCAGTGCGTACACTGTACCCGATTTCCTTGCGCCAAACTAGCATTCTCGGCTCTTGAGGGCTACGTTGTCGCCACAAGTCCGGCGCCACACACATCGGAGATGGTAGGGGGGCGAGTATGCATACGGTGCCATGTTGTCCTGGTGCCTTTTGGTCTGTAACCGTGGAAATGTCGGGGCAGGACGGGCCCGAAAACGACTCTTTGGGTCCCGACTTTGCTCTTCACCGCACCTTTATGGCAGGGGTGTGGGTATGCATGCGCGCACGCGCGCGCGCTGGTGTTTGTCAGTGCGTTTGTTTGTGTGTGCGCATGTGGCAGGGGCCATGTAGTTTACCGTGGTGCATCATATTGCTGTGTATTGTCATTATGTTTGGGTGCCCTGCTTGGTTTTCGGTGCGTACACTGTACCCGATTTCCTTGCCAGAAACTAGCTTTCTCGGCTCTTGAGGGCAACGGTGTCGCCACAAGTCCGGCGCCACACACGTCGGAGATGGTAGGGGGGCGAGTATGCATACGTTGCCATATTGTCCTGGTGCCTTGGGGTCTGTAAGCGTGGAAAAGTCGGGGCAGGACGGGCCGGAAAACGGCTCTATGGGTCCCGTCTTTGCCCAAAACCGCGCCTTTTTGGCAGGGGGGTGGGTATGCACGCGCGCACTCACGCGCGCGCTGGTGTTTGTCAGTGCGTTTGTTTGTATGCGCGCATGTGGCGGGGACCCTGCAGTTTGCCCTGCTGCATGATATTGCTGTGCATTGTCATTTTTGGTGGGCGCCCTGCTTGGTTGTCGGTTCGTACACTGTACCCGATTTCCTTGCCACAAGCTAGCTTTCTCGGACATTGAGGGCGACGGTGTCGCCACAAGTCCGGCGCCACACACGTCGGAGATGGTAGGGGGTCGAGTATGCATACGGTGCCATATTGTCCATCTCCCACACTCACACATACACACACGCTCCCCCCCCCCTATCCATACACACCATCCACACCCACCCGTCCGCCCCCCACCCCACACGCACATAATTGGTAGAAAGACATGTGAATTTACAAGCAATTAAAAAAAATCAATAAAACCAAAAATAAGACATACTTATTTTATGGGTACATATGCATGTATGTGCACGCCTGTATGCATTGGCGACATACATAACAGTGGCAGGTAAGTAATTCAGAGAAGTTTACACGCACACACACACACACACACACACACACACACACACACACACACACACACACACACACACACACACACACACACACGAGCAAACAAACAAACAAACAAAAACAAACAACCTCAGTCAGTATTATTATGAGTTTAGAACTCGGATAGCTACCGGCACAAAGGAATTCCTTTTTCTGTTTGTTTTGCTGTTGTGGCATTGAAAACGACGTCCTGAAGGCAAGAATTGAAATTCTGAAAACAGAGCGTGGGAGAAATCGGCCAAAATGGCTGTTGCTTTACGTACAAGCTGCTGATTACAAAACGACCTGAGGTCTCTTTGTTCTTCTCCGATAATTTTAGAGCAGAGTCTCACAATTCTCTGAAGACCATTCTTGTTCTTAATGCTAAGGTTATTGTACCAGCAAATGAAAGCAAAACTTAAAACGCTCTCTATATAAGACTTGTAGAACAAAGAAAGAATTTTTTTGTCGACAAAAAATGAGTTAAGCTTCCTCAGAAAATACACACGTTGTTGCCCCTTTTTGACAATGGCGTCAGTGTTAGCATCCCAATTTAGCTTGTGGTCAAAAACAGTTCCCAGATATTTGTATCTCAAAACGTTTTCAACTTCTTCACTATGGATGATGGTATTCTCAGAAGTGTGCTCCGATCTTCTGAAATCAATAGGAAGGTCTTTAGTTTTAGAAACATTTAGCTCCAGATAGGCCTCATCACACCAATCTACGAACTCGGTAAGGGCTGGACCATGGTCTAGGACTGATCCAGATAAGAGAGACAGAAGAGCACTGTCGTCCGCAAATTTTACCAGAAATGAGTTTTCATGGCTGCTTCTACAATCATCTGTGTATAGAATGTAAAGAAGTGGCGAGAGGACGCAGCCCTGTGGGGAACCAGTGTAGGTATATCTAACCGATGAAGGTATTTTGTTGGCAAAAAAAACGCTGTGGCCTGTCAGTTAAAAATTCAATCAGCCAACGTATAAGTTGATTGTCTACATCAAATTTTGAAAGTATCTTGTTAACCAGAATATGAGGCTGCATTGTATTGAAAGCTGAGCTAAAGTCAGCAAAAAATATGCTGGCATGAGAAAGTTTAAAGCCATTAAAATTGACATTAGTTCGGCTGTGTAAACAGATCGATTTTTTCCAAGGTAGTAACATTTTTCAGTTTTAAATTCAGGGACGACAAAGGCTGCACCTGCTTGAAGATTGCTAAGAAGTGATCCATCTGTATAGATTTTTAGATGATTTGGGTATGTGTTTTGAATGTGCGATCTGACGGAACTGATTACAATATGTGGATTATCGTCTTTCCTGTAAGGTGTATGCTCAATGTCAAAGTGTGCTCTGTTTTGCTCCCACTTTGGGCAAGGTGTGGTTTTTTGCTCGACATCAACATTCTCTTGGATGATTCCTGCTTTGTCCAGTAATTGTTTCGAATAAGACATAATTGTAGATAAGGAAAATATGCCTCTTGCTCTTTTGGGAAAATCGACATCGGATTTCATTTTAATCTCTTTTGCGACAAAATTGCTGCATGAAGAACTTGACAATATATTTTGCGCATGCTAGTCGTCTGTATTCTTCTAAAGGAAGCACATCTACTTCTTTATATGTACCAAAAGATGATGCATGGAAGGGAACACCAAGCGCAAGGCGATATTAAATTCTCTATCCAGTGCTGTAAAGTATCTAGGAGTCGTCATTGACAACACACTCTCCATGCACAAATTCATCACCCAGACCTGTCAGTCATGCTACTATCAACTACGGCGTATTAGTGCAATTCGAAAGTACCTGTCCACTGATGCAACATCCAAACTAGTCACTTCTCTTGTTCTTTCACGTCTGGACTGTAGCAATTCTCTTTTGGCTGGTCTGCCAGCATCATCTATCCACTCTCTCCAACGTATACAAAACTCTGCAGCTCGACTGGTCCTCAGAAAGAAAAAATCTGAGCACATTACTCCTCTCTTGCAATCTCTCCACTGGCTGCCTGTGCCACAGAGAGTTAACTACAAGATCAGTACTCTCTGTTATAAATGTCTCCACAAAACAGCACCCTCCTACCTCTGTGAATGTCTTCACGTGTACACACCTTCTCGTTCCCTCCGCTCGGCTGCAGATACCTTATCCTTAAAAATTCCGAGATTCAACCTATCTACCGTTGGCCGCCTCTCTTTCTCTATTTCTGGTCCATCAATCTGGAATGACCTCCCTCTCTCCCTTCGGCAGAAGCCTACATATGACACTTTTATATCCAACCTCAAAACACACTTGTTTCAAACCTAAGAATTTTGTCTTCTGTTTTCATCTCCTATTTGTCCCTGCCTTCAACATTTGAAATTCCATTCACCCTGTCAAAATGTATAACCTCTATAAGTGTGTGTGTGTGTGTGTGTGTGTGTGTGTGTGTGTGTGTGTGTGTGTGTGTGTGTGTGTGTGTGTGTGTGTGTGTGCGCGCGCGCGCGCGCGCACGCGTGTGTGTGCTTTCGAATTTGCTAGAATTATTTATTGTCATTGGTTGTTTGTTGTGAGGGTCGAGTGCAAGCGCTTTGATTTGTTTTTACAAGATATAGCGCTATATAAATTCCATGTATTATTATTATTATTATTATTATTATTATTATTATTATTATTATTATTATTATTATTATTATATGCCTTGCAATCTAAACTTTGTAGCTTTCTTTTTAGGTAGTTCGGAGCACTGAAAAACACTTCTTGACCGTAGGTTAACTTAGAACGAGCAAGTGATGTTGCTAAGTGTTTCAGTATCAACGGGTCTTGACCCCACTTTTGCTTATTGATGATTTTCAAAAGGTTAATGCTTTTTCTGGCTTTATTTATCATATATTCGATGTGTGAATTCTAGCTAAGTTTGGAAGTAATGATAACACCAAGGAATTTCACAGATTGCTCATATTGAATGACGTCATTTTCTAATCTAAATGATGGAAGATCATTGGGATTACTACCGTTATTAAAAAGTACAATATGTGTTTTTTCTGGGGAAATTGTAAGCCCATTTTCTGAAATATACTGATTTACTTTGTCAATTTCTGTTTGATATACCTTTCTTATGTGATTTAAAGCCCTCTTGGGGGTTGTTCGTTTCATCGTTACATTCATCCACATACAGATGTCATCTGCATATTGAGCAATGGTTACTGTGTTAGAAATATGATTAGGTAGATCATATAATAAGATATTGAACAAAATCGGTGCTATCACTGAGCCTTGAGGTAGACCCATCTGTAGAGGTCTAAAATTTGAATATGTATTCCCTACCCGTACTTGCATGCTCCTTTCACTCGAGAAACTTTTTATATAGCAGTAAATGTGTCCTGACAGTCCTATATGTTTCAGTGTGTGTGTGTGTGTGTGTGTGTGTGTGTGTGTGTGTGTGTGTGTGTGTGAGTGTGCGCGCGAGCGCGCGTGTGTGTGTGTGCGCGCGCGCGCCACACATACGAGAGAGAGACAGAGACATGCTGACGGACAGACAGACACATAGGGGGGAGTACAGATCAAAGTTTATGCACCGGAGATCTTATGCACATACTCTACATTTAAAAACAGTCAGTCATTCAGTAAAACCCGGAACAAAGACCTTAGTCAAGTACACGTTTTATTTTTGGTCATAATTTTCACGCATATTTGTATTCCCTTTCATCATTGAGAAAAAAACTGTCATTCTAAACTTTCCTTTTTGCTGTATTTTAGCTGCGAGCCAGCTACCCAATCCTAACTCCAGTTTTGTTTTGTTGTTTTTGGCTGAAGGGGGAGGAAGGCTTTTCCCAATACTCTGACCTGCAGTGACACATGACCCATTAACTGACTTTTGTTTACTTTTGAATTACACAATTTGAAATATTCCAGATCACAACAATGTGTTCATTCCAATATGCTTTCAAAGCACAGATGACAAAAAGCTTAAATCCATCCATGTTATTTTTACAGCCAGAAAGCAAACCCTGATTGAGTAAGTGCAAAACAGCTCGTAGAAGATGGGAGTTTTCTTAAACTTGCATTCGTCTTAGAACAAGTGAGTTTGAGAGTCAAGTGTCAATGGTGTGTGCTCACCACCTACATTCTAAACTTCAATATTAAAGCATACATGTTTATCAGTTTTGCGCAGGGTCGTTTTGAAAATACACGAAACAAGGGAATATAATTCTACATTTGCAGAGTAAAAACTAAATCCCAGCTTCTCAATCGCAGTATATTTTTACACAATGTACATAAAACTTTACTTTTGACTCTGGAATACTACTAAATAGGGGACGCAAGCACCAAACAAAGTGGAGCGCATAAACTTTATAACAAATTCACCAGATGCCATGCAAAACCGTCTAAGAATCTCACATAAATTCATCGGCCGATGTGCAATTAATTTCAGTATTCAGTGCTGTCTCTGTCTCTGTCTCTCTCTGTCTCTCTCTGTCTCTCTGTCTCTCTCCGTCTCTCTCTCTGTCTCTCTCTGTCTCTGTCTCTGTCTCTCTCTCCAGCACTACTGCAGTGAAGTACTATACTACTTTCTTCCATTTGCTCACTGGGAAAATGGACATAACAGAAATAGTGCAAACGTTCAATGCACAAAAAAGCAGACAAGTAATCATAATACAATGAGTACTGATCTATGCAACGTTTTGCCAAAAATGTTCATCTTCAGTCTTGCTTAACATTTTTTTAATATTATGGGGTCTCCAAATATTTCCAAATTTCCGGGGTTTTTTTGTTTTTAAGAAAAAAAATTCGGTCTGTTTTTTTTCTTAAACATGATCAAGCCTCCGACATGTTCTCCCACTTTTCAGATTTGACACAAAAATAAAGGCTGTAACAAAGGCACATTGTGTTGGCAATGGAAATATTCTGCTAGGGAATGCAGATGGAGTGGTCTATTAATGGACAATATCTGGGTAATGAGCATGTCTTTGACCTATGGCAAAGTAACAGGCCAAAAGGAAATAAGGTAACAGTACACCAATACCAGATGGCAGCAATCTTGCACGCATTTTAGAATGAAAGGCAAAAATGTTTTCTACGGATTTTGTCAAATACGCGTACGGGAAACTGCTTTTTGTAAGGCAACAGTATGTACATAGGTTTGGGCTTTTCTAATGCGACATTTTTATTCTTCCTGGATATCCATCCTTTCCAAAATTATTGTGAGCTTTTTAAAAGTCATGTTGGTTGCAGCTTGAAAATCCAGAAATTCTCAAGTTTTCTATAAACCACACACACATTCTATTTCAGTAGATTTTTCCCACATAATAACCCCCTCCAAAATAAACCCAACAAAAAACATTATAAAGGTTCATACACACAAAAGGGTATGCAGCTTTTCTGTTGGTTGCACAATATAGGGTACATTGGTGATAGACACCTGCGGTATACCATTCAATACATTTTCCTGCAGTACAAATTCATCAGTTTAAACAGTATTTCTTACGCTCCTATTTGGGTATGGAGAAAGGGCGACTATTTCTTTTGCTCTTGTTGGGGCATGGAGAAAGGGGAACTATTTCTTTTGGTCTTGTTGGGGTATGGAGGAAGGGTGAATACTTCACTCCTTATTTGGGTATGGAAGAAAGGTGAATATATATTTTGCTCCTTATTTGGGTATGGAAGAAGGGTGAATATTTCTTTAGCTCTTTTTGGGATATGGAGAAATGGTGATATCAGGTGATAATGGGAATAATTAAAACTAAATGCAGTATATGAGAGCACACACACACACACACACACACACACACACACACACACACACACACACACACACACACACACACCACAACAACACAACACAACACAACACACACGCAAGCCCTTTTCTATAAGGTTTGATATTCTATTTGTTTATATTCTTCCCTTAGATGGCTTGACAAAAAAGCAAATGTTTTGCTTATTCAATATACCATCTTGAAATAAGATTACTGTTTGAATGAATTTGACACACACACTGACCTGAACGTGCTCTCTACTTTGATAACGCCCCTTCCCTGTAATGTATTCCTTGAGACTTTGTATTTTCCACCAATGATTATTCACAAATATTTTCTAAAACCAGCACCCCTTTTATCAATTCCCAGTTGGGTTATTTTCTATCATTAAAGTGATTTTTTCTGTCTCTTGACTTGGGTCCCGAGGTTCAATGGTGAAATTTCTTTTGCCTATGAGACCGTTTTACTCCCACCATTTAGGTAGCCATAATTCGCTTAGGGGATACAGTTGGGAATATATCCCATCAAATTTACCAGTAGAGTCGGGAGGTACCTCACTACCCTTTCGGATTATCAAATACTGTGGGTTCTTTTCATAAGACAAGTCCGTAAGTACCTGGATCTGATTGATTTAAAGTCTTCAAAAGGATTG
>JASPKP010001522.1:20000-28178 GCA_030674155.1 Stramonita haemastoma
ATCCACAATTAAGGTAGTGGCATTCCGACTTGGGAATAGTGTTAACACTTGTATGCATGCCTTTATTGTTGGGTTTTTTGGTGTTGGGTTTTTTTTTTGTTTTTTTGTTGTTGTTTTTTTTTTGGGGGGTAAGATTTTTAAAGCTCATCCATTCCTACTCCCACAAATGACCTCTTCCGAAAGGCAGAACCCGTTAACTTGTGGCGGGGAGTTCAGCATACATAATGCACACAGGACTTCCGTGTGTAGTCTGATCTAAAGGACTTTGGGGGGGGGGGGGGAGGTCGAGTTGGTACTGTTAACTCCAGGGGGAAAATCTCGAATGGGCGAATCAATGGTGGCTCGATCCTAGGTGTCTGGCCACAAGGGCAACACTAACCACTAAGCTATACGGCCCCCTAACAAATGCATAAATGGGCTTGTTGACTTCAATTTCAAAAATGAAACAAGCCGCCTACAAAGACGACAGTTGCATGCCGTTCAACATATTTACGATTGCAAAAATTAAAATTAATCACCTATTAAACAAATATATATAACACTGCTACTGATAATATTTTATAGGACAAGAATGAAATGTCATGGAAAGAAGGAAATCCGAAAAGACATGGAGGGGGGAGGGTGCAGACAAAGTAAAAGAGGGAAGGAGAGAAAGTGCAAGATGGAAAGGGAAAGAGGGAGGAAGAGAGAAGGATAGAAAGAGGGATGGAGAGAGACACAAAGAGGGGAAGGATGAAAGAAGAGGGTTGGAAGACAGGAGAAAAGGAGGGAGGGGGGGGGGGTCATGCATGTGTATAGCAACTGTAAAATGTATGAATGTTTCGGTTTCGGGAGGGGGGGGGTGTTCAATTTTTTCTAGGTAAATGCGCTACCTAAGAATGCGATCACGGCATACACAAAACCAGGTAAGATAGCACAAGAATAAAAACAAATACTTTAGAACAAAATGAAAAAAAGATAATGGGTATGTCTTTGTTACAGTTAATCTATGAAAAAAATCCTGGTAAATTATAAAACAGCGAAAATAGTTACCCGTCTTCGACATTTCCAGTGTCCATCTCCTTGTGCTCCCATGTTATGTGGCTTCCTTCTTTCCTTTCGCTACCGCCTTCATCATTAACATTCTGTAGACTCTAAGGAGGGGGGGGGGGGTGCTTGAGTATGAAGATTCTGTAGACTCTAAGGAGGGGGGGGGGGGGCTGCTTGAGTATGAAGATTCTGTAGACTTTCGAGGGGGGTGCATGAGTATGAAGATTCTGTAGACTATAAGGGGGGAAGGGGGTGCTTAGTATGAAGATTCTGTAGACTGTCGAAGGGGGTGCTTAGTATGAAGATTCTGTAGACTGTCGAGGGGGGTGCTTAGTATGAAGATTCTGTAGACTGTCGAGGGGGGAAGGGGGTACTTGAGTATGAAGTTTGAAGACGAGGGAGGAGGGATGGGGGAAGGGGTGGGTGTAGGTCACCTTGGGAATGTCAAACCTTCCAGGATGGGGCTGAGAGCAGCTTCTGCAGGAAGGCTGTTGCAGTCTGTGGTCCTGGGGAAGAAGGCTGTCTGTAGAGTACCTGGCCTGCAGCAGTGTGGGAGATGGCAAGCTGTCTGTAGAGTGCCTGCCCTGCAGCAGTGTGGGGGGTGGCAAGCTGTCTGTAGAGTGCCTGCCCTGCAGCAGTGTGGGGGGTGGCAAGCTGTCTGTAGAGTGCCTGCCCTGCAGCAGTGTGGGAGGTGGCAAGCTGTCTGTAGAGTGCCTGCCCTGCAGCAGTGTGGGAGGTGGCAAGCTGTCTGTAGAGTGCCTGCCCTGCAGCAGTGTGGGAGGTGGCAAGCTGCAGACTGTCAACGTCGGGTTCCTTGTGGCGCAGACTGCTTCTTGGTGGTGGTGGTGGTTTGCAGGTGTTTATCAGGCTTCTGTTGTATTCAGACTGGTGATGGTTTGGGGGGGGGGGGGGGGGGTTGTGGATATGTCAGGCTTCTGATGTATTCAGACTGGTTCTTGGTGGTGTGTGTGGGGGGTGGGGTGGGGGTGGGGGCAGATGTTTGTCAGACTTCTGTCATGGTGCTTGTAGAAGAGTCGAGCTGAACACAACGATGTCTATGTTTCTGTGTCTGCCTCCTGAAAGAAACAAATGCCACTGCGTTAGTTTGATAAAAAAAATGACCTGGGTCAAGTTTTAACATATTTCTATCAAAGTTACATGGAGTGTACATCACATTATGCGGACAGATTCCACTGATGTGTTAATTTTAGTGCTTTCATTTTTGTATCCTAAGTTCTGCAGACCAACGATGTAGCCGATACCCTGTTCAATGCACACAGGACATCTAGCTCACTTTTTTCGGCGGGGGGGGGGGGGGGGGGGAGCCTAGTAGACAGTTTGTAATCTGTGCATGTTCAAACCACTACCTAGACACCTTTTTGAGGTTCTATTTATCAACCCTGAAGTTAACTCAGTTCCGACGTCACTGCTCCAGATGTCTGTCGCATGACACTAAACCAAGGCCCTGTTTGCTTACGCATGCAGAGTACCTTGCACAAGTTGAATCCTGTTTTGCACACAGGTGAAATCCCGTTAGGCCTTTCGGGAAAAAAGCTATTACAAATACCAATACAAACTTTTAATATCTCAAGAACACATAAATCCATTGGGGGGGGGGGGGGGGGGGTCAAACATAGCTAAGACAACACTGTGTGCCGCTAGGACGGATGACAATGTCAAACAATGCATGCACACTGGTGTGGAAATCATCTGACGGCAACAGATCACAGGTTCAAATTCACTCCCCTGGTGAGTTTTTTTTAAGCTATAACTGATATTCTAAGTTTACAGTGGGCACCACACACACGCCGCGCATGCACACACAACACACACACATAGGTGGGCACGCTGAAAACACATTGTCTGTGATCTGACCGCTCGGAATCGAGCCATCCCTGAGATACCTGTTTTCGGGGATTTTTACCATGGACCTAACATCAGTACCGATTCCACTCCCCTAAAATTCTTTCCACCAGACTATAAACCAAGGCCTTGTGTTCAAGCACTCGCAGAATATCTTGTGCACAGGTTAGAAACCCGTTGCAGCTTTCAAAAGAGGAGGCCATTGTGTGCTGGTAATCACATGCACACAGTGTCATGTTCAGACGCCATTACTGTAGAGGTGGGCAAAACCAGTCACATATGCAAAAAAATCTCAGTATTGGTCAACCCCGTTATTTGCAGAAAAATTGGTCAGTTTTGGCCAGCAGCTATGAAGACCCAAAAAGGAATGGGTTCCCTCAAGTCCACCTTGTCCAAAAACTCAATGCACCAACGACTCCTAAACAAGTCAATGCAGTGAACCCACAAAGTGGATGAACTCAGGCATTTTACTCCACCTTGTTCATTGTTGAAATGCAAAGTTTTAGTTCAGAACCCAGAAGACAACAATCAATCTTTACAAAACGTTTCCATTGAAAACATGAAGTAACAACAATGGAAAACAATATGTACGATAAACAAGAACAGCAATAATTACCTGTAGGTGCAGTTGAAAATGGCCGGGCAGCGACACTGGTGAACGTCTGTCGCTTGCACTGCTCAAGTTGTCTGTGTCAGCATCAGGTGATCAGTGCAGGTGAAGTGGATATGCCAGTGAATGCAGCGGGTCCCCTTCTGCCAATCAGTGAGCAGAGTTCACCACGTGACGTTGCGAGACGAGAGTGCAGTGCCATCTATCGTCTGTCTGCATATTTCTGTCCCTTGTCTTGGAAAAAAAAAAAGCATTATCCTCTCTCTCTCTCTCTCTCTCTCTCTCTCTCTCTCTCTCTCTCTCTCTCTCTCTCTCTCTCTCTCTCTCTCTCTCTCTCTCCTCTCTCTGAATGTGCCACCTATTGTCTTATCATGTTTACCATCCATATTGAGAAATGTTTTGTACATATTTTGTACTCTCTATTTTACTAATCACTTATGTTGAATGTTACTGATTTTGTGTTAGCTTTTTAATTGATTATCCATTTAAGTAAGCTGAATAACTATGTCCATCATGATTACGAATGGTTATGAGCGTGATATTTATTACCATAATCATAATATTAATGAAGGTATTACAATATATTTGTCCCAAAATATGTGCCTTACAGCAAATAGATTCTTCTCGTATTGGGGTACATAATTTTATTTAATGGGTGCCATTACTCTTTTTTTTTTGCTGCCTCGTCTTCTGTGATGTCCCCTACTGCTGTTCCCGTGCCACTCATTTCAATCTCCCCGCCACAGCCATACCCTGATTTGTTGTGTCTCATCCCCGGGATCAGCAGTCCACAGGGAGCACACCGATATTAGGCCACCGTGGGGCCACCAGCCAGAAGGGCCCTGCACTGCTGCTGGGTCACTTTGGTGGTGTTCAGTGGTGCCTGTTCTGATCTAGCATACGCAGGACACCACCTGCTAATCCCCTTACTAACGACAGTATTAGCTCTGTCGCGGAGCCAGACTGAGGGGGTGGCACTACTCTTGTGGCAACGAACTCTCTCCAGGGAGAGCAGGCCAAATTTTATGTAGAGAAATTTACCGTGAAAATAAAGTGGTATATAAATACAAAAAAGCACTACCACCACAAAGAAGAAGACGACAAAGAAGTTCATTAATAATAATAATAATAATAATAATAATAATAATAATAATAATAATAATAATAATAATAATAATAATAATAATAAATAATCATCATCATCATAATAATCATAATAATCATAATCATCATAATCATCAAAATCATCATAATCATAATAATAATATCATCATCATCATCATCATCATCATCATCATCATCATCATCATGAAGGAAGGTGGCAGGATGGTTAAGATATTCGTCTGCCAATATGTAAACCATGAGTTTCTGGGTTCGTACCCAGCCTCGCCCTTTCTTCCCAGTCTGACGAAAAAATCGAACTGAATGTCAAAGTCATTCGGATGAGACTATAAACCGAGGCCCCGTGTGCGAACGCACGCAGAACATCTTGCACACACGTTAAAACCCCGTTCCGCCTTTCGAAAGAGCAGGCCATCGTGTGCCGGTAGGAGCGGAGGACAAATCATTAAAACCCCGCATGCACACAGGTGGGTTTAGACACCATCCCTGAGGAAAAATCGGGGAGTTGGAGTCCCAGGGCGGCTCGGGGCTGTATATGGCAACGTTCTGGTGGATCCTACGACGGTACTGGAACCATTCGTATCGGTCATTGCCTTTCCAATGGATCATTCCAGTGGCGTGGAGGGGGGGGGGGGGGGTGTCTGCTGCATGGGTAACGGCTTGCCTCCATACTTACTTACCCAGGCTTTGCGCTCTAAACACTAGAGCGCAACTCATAGTTTCTGAGACTGATGGTGCCTTCTTCTTCTTCTTTTCTCTTTCTTCTTCTTCTTCTTCTTCTTCTTCATCTCTTCTTTTCTTCTTCTTCTTCTTCTTTCTTCTTCTTCTTCTTCTTCTTTTCTTTATATCACATCATCATCATCATCATCATCATCATCATCATCATCATCATCATCATCATCATCATCTATCATTATTATTATTATTATTATTATTATTATTATTATTATTATTATTATTATTATTATATTATTATTATTATTATTATTATTATTATTATTATTATTATTATTATTATTATTATTATATGTTGTCACGTTAGCACAAGTGTGTTTTATTTCTAAAAGATTCGCTGTAATTCATGGCATTTATTCACATACATTCCTTTAGTTTAAAAATATGAATATTGCATGCCAAGCTTTTAAAATTCTACTTCATTATTGTGACTGTAATCATCTTTACCAACTGTGCCCCTCCCCCCCCCCCCCCCCCAGGTACAGACACATTCTTTACAAAAAAAAATACCTCTCAATCTCAGATCAAGCAGAACATTTGTTTGAGATTGTAATAAAGTCCCAGTGGAATTATCCGATTTAAAGACTGTGCTCGCAAGTCATCCCATTTTGGCACTGTGGGCCACCCTAAAAATGTTTACAATTCTTGAAGCAACTGTACCAGGCCCACGCAAGCACAAGAGAGATGCACAAGCCTGAACATATAGACAAGAGGATCTTTTGCTTCCGTACTTCGACTTAAGCGTTGAGTGGTCTAAGGTAACAAACTCTATTCTGGGGTCTCGGTTTTCATGACGTTATTATTTCCCTTGAATAAGCATTTCTCGCCTACGAATTTTGCATGTCCATGCATGCATTAGTTTTTGGTGTGTTTCTTTTCAGAAGAAATGAAACAGTAGTCTGGAGTTGAGGATTCAGCAGCTGCATGATGTGGATGAGGCCTGGAGAGGATGCTGATCACAGTGTTCTGGAGGAAAAAAAGCAGGGAACATTCCATCAAATAAAAGGAAAGGGGTGTAGACTGTACACGTACACACATACACATGCCTGCACCGGGCGCCTGGGTATGTGCGTGCACACACACACACACACACACACACACACACACACACACACACACACACACACACACACACACACACACACACACACACACACACATACACACACACACACACTTGTATATTTTTTTGTTTATTCGTTTATTCATTCACTTATCATTTTATCGATGTATACATATATTAGTTTATATACATACCATCATGTGTATCATATAAGAGAGAGAGGCAAGGCAGGGCAAAGGCAAGGCAAAGGCAAGGCAAGGAAAACTCTTTCATTTTGAGGATAATGAAGAAACACTCGTGAGCTTGTTTACATTCAGGCCACACGCCTTTATCAGGGATAAGATCAAGATGAAAAGACCTCTAGACAGCAACAATAGTAATGATCTAAATACCAAGACAAAAAAACACCATACCCAGTAGCAAACAAGAGACAAGAAATAAGGCAGAAATACAATAAGAAGGTAATGAAAAAAAACCCATTCTGAAACGAAAATAATAAGAATAAAACGATGATTTTGAATTTTAAAAAAGTGCTAATAACTAAAGAGCAAACAAGAGAATAATTATAATGAAGTAAACAACTGAAAATATCAACCACCACCATCTTTCAACAAAATAAGTCATATATATCATAGCATTTTGATAAAAGGTGAGAAAAAATCACACACACACACACATACACACACACACACACACATACACACACACACACACACACACACACACACACACACACACACACACACACACACACACACACACACACACACACACACACACACACACACACACACACACACACACACACACACACACACACACCTGTTGAACTGACAAAGCTTCTGGCATGGTTCAGATAGAGGATCTGAAAAGTCAGATACAAAACAAGGATATAGAAATAGTATTGCAAAACACTCCACAGTACGCACATAGAGCATATCAGTAATGATGAAGACATTATTTTGTATTTTTGTATTTTGTACCACTTTATGTCACAGCAGATTTCTCTGCGTGAAATTCGGGCTGCTCTCCCCGGGGAGAGCGCGTAGCCACAAGTGCAGCGCCTACCCATTTTTTTCCTACATGCAACTGTATTTGTTTCCCTATCAGAGTGGATTTTTTCTACAGAATTTTGTCAGGGTCGCCGTGGGATTCTTTTACGTGCGCTAAATAGTGATGTGTAACACACGGTACCTCGGTTTATAGTCTCATCCGAAAGACTAGCGCCCAGACCACCACTCAGGGTCTAATGGATGGAGAACAAGTTTTGATCCAAAACGGGGTACGAACCATCACCGCACACTATCTACTTAAATATCTATTTATTTATCTATCCGTGGTCTGGTGACCAATACTTTGTTACACCTTCTCGAATGTGGGAGAGAGTGTATGCATAAAGTGTGATATTGTCTAGCTGCCCTGGGGTCTTTTACCGGGAAAAAGTCAGGGCAGGACGGGGCTGAGAAGGGCTCTTTTGGTCGCATCTTAGCGCAAAACGGCACCATTTTTGTGGAGGGGGGGGGGGGGGGGGGATATGCATGCGCGTGCTCGCGCGCTGTTATTTGGCAGCGCGTTTGTTTGTGTGCGCGCGTGTGGAGGGGACCCTCCAGTTTGCCCATGTGCATGATATTGTTGTATATTGTCCTTATTTTTGTGTGCACAGCTTGTTTTTAGTGGCGTACTCTTACCAGCTTTCCTTCCGACAAACATGCTTTCTTTTCTCTTGGGGGCTGTGGCGTCTCCACAAATCCCGGCG
>JASPKP010001523.1:0-12500 GCA_030674155.1 Stramonita haemastoma
CAACAAGACAATATCGTACTGTATGCATACACTCTCTCCCACAATCTGGGATAGGTGTGGCGTCGGATTTGTGGCGACAGGAGAGCCCTGATGAGCTACGAAAGCTAGTTTGTGTCAAAGAAAGCTGGTAAGTGTACGCGACAAAAAAATGCAATTCGCACACTAATAATGACCGTATACAGCAATATGATGCACCAGGGCAAACTGGAGGGTCGCCGCCACATGCGCGCACACAAACAAACACACTGATAAAAACCAGCACGCGCTTGTGTGCGCACATGCATACCAAACCCCCGCCCGAAAAAGATGCCGTTTTGAGCATGGATGCCAGCCAAAGAGCCGTTTCCAGCCCCGTTTAGCCCCAACTTTTGCACGGTAAAAGACCCCACGTCACCAAGACAATATCGTACTGTATGCATACGCTCTCTCCCACCATCTGGGATAGGTGTGGCGTCGGATTTGTGGCGACAGGAGAGCCCCGAAGAGCTACGAAAGCTAGTTTGTGTCATGGAAAGCTGGTAAGTTTACGCAACAAAAAACCCGCATTTCGCACACCAATAATGACCGTATACAAAACAAGCGCGCGTGCTCGCATGCATACCAACCTCCCGCCCGAAAAAGGTGCCATTTTGAGCACGGATGCCAGCCAAAGAGCCGTTTTCAGCCCCGTCCAGCCCCGACTTTTGCACGGTAAAAGACCCCTCGGCACCAATACAATATCGTACTGTATGCATACACTCTCTCCCACCATCTGGGATAGGTGTGGCGTCGGATTTGTGGCGACAGGAGAGCCCCGAAGAGCTACGAAAGCTAGTTTGTGTCAAGGGAAGCTGGTAAGTGTACGCGACACAAAACCGGCAATTTGCACACCAATAATGACCGTATACAGCAATATGATGCACCAGGGCAAACTGGAGGGTCGCCGCCACATGCGCACACACAAACAAACACACTGATAAAAACAATCGCGCG
Organism: Stramonita haemastoma; assembly: GCA_030674155.1. Lineage (NCBI taxonomy): Eukaryota > Metazoa > Mollusca > Gastropoda > Neogastropoda > Muricidae > Stramonita > Stramonita haemastoma. Next base: position 973 of record JASPKP010001523.1, read on the forward strand.
CGTGTGCGCTCATACATACCAACTCCCCGCCCGGAAAAGGTGCTGTTTTGAGCACAGATGCCATCCAAAGAGCCGTTTTTAGCCCTGTCCAGCCCCGACTTTTGCACGGTAAAAGACCCCATGGCACCAAGACAATATCGTACTGTATGCATACACTCTCTCCCACCATCTGGGATAGGTGTGGCGTCGGATTTGTGGCGACAGGAGAGCCCCGAATAGCTACGAAAGCTAGTTTGTGTCAAGGAAAGATGGTAAGTGTACCCGACAAAAAACGAGCAATTCGCACACCAATAATGACCGTATACAGCAATATAATGCACCAGGGCAAATTGGAGGGTCGCCGCCACATGCGCGCACACAAACAAACTCACTGATAATTTTGGATGTGTGTTCTAAGGGTGGTTTTTGCCTACACTGTACCATGTTTCTTTGCGACAAACTTAGCTATATACGAGCGGGAATGCATTCTTTGGGGCCGTGGTGTCGGCACAATTTCTTTGTTACACACATGGGAAATGGTTGTAAAGTCTGTCTGCATAGTATAAAAGACAGTCTTGGTGCTGTGGGCTCTGTAACCGCTGAAAAGAGCGGGCGACAAGGGCCCAAAAACGGCATTTGCATCACATCTGTTCCCAATGCTTCTTTAAGCGTATTCATGGGAGAGTGGATATGATATGCATGCGCGCATTCCTGCGGTCGCTGGTGTTTGTGTGTGCGTTTTTTTTTCTTTGTGGGTGTGGAGGAGACCCTGCAGATCGCTGTAGTGCATTATATTGTATGGTATTATTATTTGATGTTTGTTCTAGGGGTGGTTTTTGTCTACACTGTACCATGTTTCTTGGTGACAAACTTGGGTATTACTGGCGGAATTGTCATCTTCGGGGCCGTGGTGTCGCCACAATTCCAGTGCCACACACATGCGAAATGGTTGTAAAGTGTGTCTGCATAGTGTAGAAGAAGGTCTTTGTGCCGTGGGCTGTGTAACCGCAGAAAAGTGTGGGTTGCAAGGGCCTGAAAATGGCGTTTGCGTCACATCTGTTCCCAATGCTTCTTTAAGCTTTATCATGGGAGAGTGGGTATGGTATGCATGCACGCGTGCGTGCATTCGCTGGTGTTTGTGTGTGCGGTTTTTTCGTTTTTGTGCGTGTGGAGGAGACCCTGCAGATCGCTGTGGTGCATGATATTGTATGATATTATTATTGGATTTGTGTTCTAGGGGTGGTTTTTGCGTACACTGTACCATGTTTCTTCTTGAGAAACTTGGCTATGTATGGGTGGGGTTGACATCTTTAGGGCCGTGGTGTCGCCACAATTCCAGCGCCACACACATGCGATATGGTTGTAAAGTTTTTCTGCATAGTGTAGAAGACGGTGTTGGGGCCGTGGGCTCTGTAACCACGGGAAAGTGCGGGCGGCAAGGTCCCGAAAACGGCGTTTGCATCACATCTGTTCCCAATGCTTCTTTAAGCTTATTCATGAGAGAGTGGATATGGTATGCATGCACGCGTGCGTGCCTGCGTTCGCTTGTGTTTGTGTGTGCGGTTTTTTTGTGTTTGTGCGTGTGGAGGAGACCCTGCAGATTGCTGTTGTGCATGATATTGTAAGATAATATTATTTGATGTGTGTTCTAGGGGTTGTTTTTGCGTACACTGTACCATGTATCTTCGCGAGAAACTTGGGTATGTACTAGCGGAATTGCCATCTTCGGGACCGTGATGTCGCTACAATTCCAGTGCCACACACATGGGAAATGGTTGTAAAGTGTATCTGCATAGTGTGTAAGACGGTCTTGGTGCTCGGGCTCTGTAACTGAGGAAAAGTGATGTCTGCAAGGGCCCGAAAACGGCGTTTGCGTCACATCTCTTCCCAATGCTTCTTTAAGCTTATTCATGGGAGAGTGGGTATGGTATGCATGTGCGGGTGCCTGCGTTCGCTGGTGTTTGTGTGTGCAGTTTTTTTGTGTTTGTGCATGTGGAGGAGACCCTGCAGATCGCTGTGGTGCATGATATGGTATGATATTATTATTGGATGTGTGTTCTAGGGGTTGTTTTTTCGTACACTGTACGATGTTTCTTGGCGACGAACTTGGCTTTGTACGGGCGGGGTTGTCATCTTCGGGGCCGTGGTGTCGCCACATAGCCAGCGCCACACACATGGGAAATGGTTGTAAAGTGTGTCTGCATAGTAAGGAAGACGGTCTTGGTGCCGTGGGCTCTGTAACCGCGGAAAAGCTCGGGTGACTAGGGCCCGAAAACGGCGTTTGCGTCACATCTGTTCCCAATGCTTCTTTAAAACCGTCTAAGCCTCGTTACGGCCGCAGCCGGCCATAACAGCACCTGCTGCTAGATTCCGTTAGGGCTTTAGCCGGCCGTTTGTCCTGACCACGTCGGCAGTACTTTTCCATCTCACACATATCTCGTTGTTCTCACACAGTGTGTCTGAAATTTGATGTGGCGATGCAGGGAAGGTTTCAGATGGTGCCAGTGAAAAATTTAGACCACTAACACGTGTGTACTTGGGAGGGAAGGAAGAAAGCATAGCTGGTAATAGAAACGCCTTTCGCTCTCGTAGAGCGTTGCGAAAAAAAAAGGCGTCTTTGATGGTAGCAGACAATTCATCTAACTAACTAGACAAGAAAATGAACGTGTTTGTGTTGGAATTAAAAAGATTTTCAATGATAAATGTTAAGTGAGTCAGAAATAAAAAGCTGATGGGGGAGAAGAGAAAGGAAATAATGCAGTTAGAGAGAAGAGTGACCCTGAAAATATACTACTACACGGCACATTCCTGCAAGCGTGGTGACCTGTGCTATGCACACCACTGTGGAAAAATTTGACCTGGGGGAGGGGGTGGGAGGTCGGCAGCATAAACGCCAGAAAATGTGATGCCTTTTGACTAATTATAGTTATTACCACACTTTTTATTTGAAACTCAATGGTCAGATTTGATGATGACGAAAATAACAAGAATGAAAAGAAAATAGGTCTCCAGTCTGCCAAGGTTCCACAGGTGACAGCGATAGGTACACCCCCGACACATCCAGATTTTGTGCTTTCTGTGATGTGATGTGTCCCTGTGCCATCACTATGACTACTTTAAAGGCTATTAAGATTAAAATGTTGTAGAATTACAGAAGTTCTGTGTGGTTTCATATTTGTCACACCTGTGTGGTGACACTGGTGACAATGTGACACTTGTGTACAATAATACACTTCTGTGCACTTAAAAAACATGTGGTAAGACATAGAGATCTGAAATACAGTATACATGTCAGATATTGATTGAATATGCCTGGTTTTCAAAAGACAAAAAAACAGTTAAACAAAAAGTATGTCTCATCAAGACATATAAAAGAACAGGTGTTATGAGGACATTGTGTGACACATCCTTGACGTACAATTGCACACAAACATTCATAAACACGTTAGCTAGGCATCAGTTCTTTATTCAACACTTACATGCATGAATTTTTGTCTATTCCATGCATATTTTGCTTGTTTATCTTATACAACACACTTTTACCTGTGATTGGTGACAAATAAGGTGACAATGACTCGTCATTTTGTGACCAGACATGTAAACTTGCACTAAAATGCAAGTACAAAGATATATCTAGCTTGTGACAAAATTTCAGCTTGATAGCTTGTCATGCACACACACAATTGTCTCAGAAGTAAACTATGTCAGTTTGGGGTAGAAAACTTTCAAAGGATTCAAAATCTACAGGCCGTTTCACTCACTCACTCAGTTCCATGTCCCAAAGGACGTCGGGGGGACATAAGAGAAGACGCAACAGAGATCTTTTTCCATGCTTCACGATCCTGTGTGGCTAGTAGGAGGTGTTGCAGGGGTTGGGCGGTCCAGTCTTTGATGTTGTCAACCCATGATTTCTTTTGGCGGTCTCTTCTTCTCTTGCCCTCGACTGTTCCTTGCAGGATGGTTTTTGCTAGGGTGTTGTGTCTTGTGGTGTCACCAAACCACATCAGCTTTCTCCTCTTTATGGTGGAGAGCAAAGGCTCTTGGGGGCCCACACGCTTTTTGATTTCTTCTTTCACATAGTTATTGGTCTTGTGCTCTTTGTATGATATTTTGAGGAGTCTTCTGTGGCACTTGTTCTCGAATGCTTGGATTCTCCTCTCTAACTCTGCTGTCAGAGTCCATGATTCACAGCCATATAGGAGGATAGATATCACGAGGGATTTGTAAAGGTGGTATTTGGTGCAGAAGCTGATGTTGTTGCTTCTGATGATCTTCTCAAGTCTGACTATAGCAGATGTTGCTGTTGCAATGCAAGCTTTCACTTCATTGTTTGATGTGCCATCTTTTGTTAGAATGGAGCCTAAGTATTTGATTTGGTTCACCTCTTCTAGTATTTCTCCATTCATCTTTATTTCCGTGATGTCATTGCTTGCGCTGTTGACCATGATCTTTGATTTCTCTGTACTGACCTCCATGCCATATGTGCTCGCTCGATCTGTTAAATTGTCTGTGAGGATTTGCAGTTCTTGTTTGCTGCTGCCCATGAGGTCAATGTCATCTGCAAATCTGCAGTTGCAAAGGGGTCTTCCACCAATGGAGATGGAAGTGTGGTGGTTTTGCAGTATCTCTGTCATGATGTTTTTGAGGAAGAGGTTGAAGAGTACAGGTGAGAGAAGGCAGCTCTGGTGAACCCCAACCATGGTCTTGAAGAACTCGCCCACGTGATTGTTCATGAAAACTGCACTTTTTGCGTTCTCGTACAGAGCCTTGATGACTTCAATTAGGCAGCTGTCAATGTTGAAGTGCCTGAGTACTTGCCAGAGGCCGTCATGCCATACCCTGTCAAAGGCCTTTTTGAAGTCTATGAAATTGTGGTACAAGTCTTTTTGGTGTTGGAGATGCTTCTCTATCAGAATTCTCAGATTGATAATTTATTCCATTGTGCTGCGTTTTGGTCTAAAGACCGCTTGTTCTTCTGCCAGGAGTTTTTCCGCTTGGTTTTTCAAGTCTGTTGAGGACTACCTGCAGCATGATCTTGCTAGGATGACTTATGAGACTGATGGTTCTGTAGTTCTGGCATTGCTTGAGGTTTCCTTTCTTTGGCAGGGGTATTACAAGTAACTGTGTCCATTCTTTTGGCCATTCTTTGGTGTCGTGGATCTTCTGACAAAGTTCTGTGAATCGCCTTGCTGTTTCATTCCCTCAATTTTTTATGAGTTCAGCTGGGATGTTATGGATTCCAGGGGACTTCCCCTTCTTCAATTGTTTAATAGATGCATCTACTTCACACCTTAGTATTGGTGGGTCTTTATCTTGGTGTTCAGGGGGTTTGTCAAAAACTATGTTGGTATCTGGGCGTAGTGGGTAGTTGTACAATCCCTCACAGTATTCTGTCCAGCGTTTAGCTCTGTAGCTCTGTAGAATTCAACAACAAGAGGGTTAAGCTTATTCATGATAGAGTGGGTATGGTATGCATGCGCGCGTGCCTGCGTTCGCTGGTGTTTGTGTGTGCGGTTTTTTTTGTGTTTGTGTGTGTGGAGGAGACCCTGCAGATCGCTGTGGTGCATGATATTGTATGATATTATTATTGGATGTGTGTTCTAGGGGTGGTTTTTGCCTACACTGTACCATGTTTCTTGTGGAATAACTTGGCTATGTACGGGTGGGGTTGCCATCTTCGAGACAGTGGTGTCGCCACAATTCACGTGCCACACACATGGGAAATAGTTGTAAAGTGTGTCTGCATAGTGTAGAAGTTGGTCTTGGGGCCATAGGCTCTGTAACCGCGGAAAAGTGCGGGCGGCAAGAGCCCCAAAACGGCGTTTGCGTCACATCTCTTCCCAACGCTTTTTTAAGCTTATTCATGGGAGAGGGGGTATGGTATGCATGCGTGCGTGCCTGTGTTTGCTGGTGTTTGTGTGTGCAGTTTTTTGTGTTTGTGTGTGTGGAGGAGACCCTGCAGATCGCTGTGGTGCTTGATATTGTATGATATTATTATTTGATGGGTGTTGTAGGGATGGTTTTTGCGTACACTGTTCCATGTTTCTTGGCGACAAACTTAGCTATATACAAGCGGGAATGCCATCTTTGGGGCCATGGTGATGCCACAATTCCAGTGCCACACACATGGGAAATGGTTGTAAACTGTGTCTGCATAGTGTAAAAGTCAGTCTTGGGGCCATGGGCTCTGCAACCGCAGAAAAGTGAGGGCGGCAAGGGCCCGAAAACGGCGTTTGCATCACATCTGTTCCCAATGCTTCTTTAAGCTTATTTATGGTAGAGGGGATATGGTATGTAAGTGCGCGTGTCTGCATTTGCTGGTGTTTGTGTGTGCGTGGTTTTTTGTGTTTGTGCGGGTGGAGGAGATCCTGCAGATCGCTGTGGTGCATGATATTGTATGATATTATTAATGGATGTTTGTTCTAGGGCTGGTTTTTTGCGTACACTGTTACACTGTACGATGTTTCTTGGCGACAAACTTGGCTATATACGGGCGGGGTTGCCATCTTCGGGACTGTGGTGTCGCAACAATTCACGTGCCACACACATGGGAAATGGTTATAAAGTGTGTCTGCATAGTGTAGAAGACGGACTTGGTGCCGTGGGCTCTGCAACTGTGGAAAAGTGCGGGCAGCAAGGGCCCGAAAACGGCGTTTGCGTCACATCTGTTCCCAATGCTTTTTAAGCTTATTCATGGAAGAGGGGGTATGGTATGCATGCGCGCGTGCCTGCGTTCGCTGGTGTTTCTGTGTGCGTCTTTTTTGTATTTGTGTGTGTGGAGGAGACCCTGCACATCGCTGTGGTGCATGATATTGTATGATATTATTATTGGATGTGTGTTCTAGGGGTGGTTTATGCCTACACTGTACCATGTTTCTTGGCGACAAACTTGGCTATATACAGGCGGGGTTGCCATCTTCGGGACAGTGGTGTTGCCACAATTCCAGTGCTACACACACATGAGAAATGGTTTTAAAGCATGTCTGCATAGTGTAGAAGATCTTCTTGGTGCCGTGGGCTCTGTAAGCGCGGAAAAGTGCGGGCGACAAGGGCCCAAAAACAGTGTTTGCGTCACATCTGGTCCCAATGCTTCTTTAAGCTTATTCATGGGTGAGTGGGTATGGTATGCATGCGCTCGTGCCTGCGTTGGCTGGTGTTTGTGTGTACAGTTTTTTTTGTTTGTGTGTGTGGAGGAGACCTTGCAGATCACAGTGGTGCATGATATTGTATGATATTATTATTGGATGTGTGTTGTAGGGGTGGTTTTTGCCTACACTGTACCATGTTTCTTGACGACAAACTTGGCTATATATGTTCGGGGTTGTCATCTTCGGGACCATGGTATTGCCACAATTCCAGTACCACACACATGGGAAATGGTTGTAAACTGTGTCTGCAGGGTGTAGAAGACGGTCTTGGTGCCGTGGGCTCTGTAACTGCAGAAAAGTGCGGGCGGCAAGGGCCCGAAAACAGTGATTGTGTTTCATCCATTCCCAATGCTTCTTTAAGCTTATTCATGGGAGAGTGGGTATGCTATGCATGCGCGCATGCCTGCGTTCGCTGGTGTTTGTGTGTGCTGTTTTTTGTGTTTGTGCGTGTGGAGGAGACCCTGCAGATTGCTGTGGGGCATGATATTGTATGATATTATTATTTATGTGTGTTCTAGGGGTTCCTTTTGCGTACACTGTACCATGTTTCTTGTGGACAAACTTGGTTATGTACGGGCTGGGTTGCGATCTTCAAGACAGTTGTGTCACCACAATTCATGTGCCACACACATGGGAAAGGGTTGTGAAGTGTATCTGCATAGGGTAGAAGACGGTCTTGGTGCCGTGGGCTCTGCAACCGCGGAAAAGTGCGGGTGGCAAGGGCCCGAAAACGGCGTTTGCGTCACATCTGTTCCCAATGCTTCATTAAGCTCATTCATGGGAGAGTTTGTATGGTATGCATGCGAGCGTTCCTGCGTTGGCTGGTGTTTGTGTGTGCGGTTTTTTTGTGTTTGTGCGTGTGGAGGAGACCCTGCAGATTGCTGTGGTGCATGATATTGTATGATATTATTATTCGATGTGTGCTCTAGGGTTGGTTTTTGCCTACACTGTACCATATTTCTTGGGGACAAACTTGGCTATGTACGGGCAGGGTTGCTATCTTCAGGGCCGTGGTGTCGCCAAAATTCCAGCGCCACACACATAAGAAATGGTGGTAAAGCGTGTCTGCATATTGAGGAAGACAGTCTTGGTGCTTTGAGCACTGTAACCGCGGTAAAGTGCGGGCGGCTAGGGCTCGAAAGCGGCGTTTGTGTCACATCTGTTCCCAATGCTTCTTTAAGCTTGTTTATGGGAGAGTGGGTATGGTATGCATGCGCGTGCCTGCGTTCGCTCGTGTTTATGTGTGCGGTTTTTTTGTGTTTGTGGGTGTGGAGAAGACCCTGCAGATCACTGTGGTGCATGACATTGTATGATATTGTTATTGGATGTGTGTTCTAGGCGTGGTTTTTGCCTACACTGTACCATGTTTCTTGGCGACAAACTTGGCTATGTACGGGCGGGCTTCCCATCTTCGGGGCCATATTGTCGCCACGATTCCAGCGTCACACACATGGAAATTGGTTTTAAAGCGTGTCTGCATAGTGAGGAAGACAGTCATGGTGCCGTTGGCTTTGTAACCGCAGAAAAGTACGGGCGGCAAGGGCCCGAAAACGGCGTTTGCGTCACATGTGTTCCGAATTCTTCTTTAAGCTTATTCATGGGAGAGTTGGTATGGTATGCAGTCGCGCGTGAATACGTTCGCTGGTGTTTGTGTGTGCGTTTTTTTTTTGTGGGTGTAGAGGAGACCCTGCACATCGCTGTGGTGCATGATATTGTATGATATTATTATTGGATGTGTGTTCTAGGGGTGGTATTTCCCTACACTGTACGATGTTTTTTGGCGACAAACTTGGCTATGTACGCGCTGGGTTGCCATTTTCAGGGCCGTGGCAATGCTACAATTCCAGCGCCACACACATGGGAAATATTTGTAAAAAGTGACTGCATAGTGAGGAAGATGGGCTTGGTGCCGTAGACTCTGTAACTGCGGAAAAGTGCGGGCAGCAAGGGCCCGAGAACGGTGTTTGCGTCTCATCTGTTCCCAATGCTTCTTTAAGCTTATTCATGGGAGAGTGGGTATGGTATTCATGCGCGCGCGCCTGCGTTCGCTGGTGTTTGTGTGTGCGGTTTATTTTGTTTGTGTGTGTGGAGGAGACCCTGCAGATCGCTGTGGTGCATGATATTGTATGATATTATTATTTTATGTGTGTTCTAAGGGTGGTTTTTGCCTACACTCTACCATGTTTCTTGGCGGCAAGCTTGGCTATGTACGGGCGGGGTTGCCATCTTCCTGGCCATGGTGTCACCACAATTCCAGTGCCACACTCATGGGAAATAGTTGTAAAGTGTGTCTGCATAGTGTAGAAGATGGTCTTGGTGCCGTGAGCTCTGTAACCGCAGAAAAGTGCGGGCGGCAAGGGCCCGAAAATGGCGTTTTTGTCACATCTGTTCCCAATGCTTCTTTAAGCTTATTCATAGGAGAGTGGGTATGGTATTCGCGTGCCTGCTTTCGCTGGTGTTTGTGTGTGCGGTTTTTTGTGTTTCTGCATGTGGAGGAGACCCTGCAGATTACTGTGATGCATGATATTGTATGATATTATTATTGGATGTGTGTTCTAGGGGTTGTTTTTGCGTAAACTGTACCATGTTTCTTGGCGACAAACTTGGCTATGTATGGGCGGGGTTGCTATCTTTGGGACCGTGGTATTGCCACAATTCCAGTACCACACATTTGAAATGCTTGTAAAGCGTGTCTGCATAGTGTAGAAGACGGACTTGGTGCAGTATGCTCTGTAACCGCGGAAAAGTGTGGGCGGCAAGGGCCCGAAAACGCGTTTGCGTCACATCCGTTCCCAATGCTTCTTAAAGTTAATTCATGGGAGTATGGGTATAGTGTGCATGGGCGTGTGCCTGCTTTTCTCTGGTGTTTGTGTGTGCGGTTTTTTGTGTTTGTGGTGTGGAGGAGACCCTGCAGATTGCTGTGGTGCATGATATTGTATGATATTATCATTGGATGTTTGTTCTAGGGGTGGTTTTTGCCTACACTGTACCATGTTTCTTGGCGACAAACTTGGCTATCTACGGGCGGGCTTGCCATCTTTGGGGCCATAGTGTCGCCAAATTTCTTACGCCACACACATGTGAAATGGTTGTAAAGCGGTTGTAAAGTGTATCTGCATAGTGAGGAAGACAGTCTTGGTGCCGTGGGCTCTGTGACTGCGGAAAAGTGCTTGCAGCAAGGGCTAGAGAACGGTGTTTGTGTCACATCTGTTCCCAATACTTCTTTAAGCTTATTCATGGGAGAGAGGGTATTGTATGCATGCGCGCTTGCCTGCATACGCTGGTGTTTGTGTGTGCGTTTTTTTTGTCTCTTTGTGTGTGGAGGAGACCCTGCAGATTGCTGTGGTGCATGATATTGTATGATATTATTAGATATGTGTTCTAGGGGTGGTTTATGCCTATACTGTACCATGTTTCTTGGCGACAAACTTGGCTATGTGCGGGTGAGGTTGCCAGTTTCGGGGCCGTGGTGTCGCCACAATTCCAGCGCCACACACATGGGAAATGGTTGTAAAGCGTGTCTGCATAGTGTAGAAGACGGTCTTGGTGCCGTGAGCTCTGTAACAGCGGAAAAGTGCGGGCGGCAAGGGCCCGAAAACAGCGTTTGCGTCACATCTGTTCCCGATGCTTCTTTAAGCTTACTCATTGGAGAGTTGGTATGGTATGCATGCGCGCGTGCGTGCATGCCTTCGCTGTTGTTTGTGTGTGCGATTTTTTTGTGTTCGTGCGTATGGAGGAGACCCTGCAGATTACTGTGGTGCATGATATTGTATGATATTATTATTGGATGTGTGTTCTAGTGGTGGTTTTTCGCCTACACTGTACCATGTTTCTTGGCGACAAACTTGGCTATGCACAGGCGGGCTTGCCATCTTCGGGGTGATAGTGTCGCCACACATCCAGCGCCACACACATGGGAATTGGTTGTAAAGCGTGTCTGCATAGTGAGGAAGACAGTCTTGGTGCCGTTGGCTCTGTAACCGCGGAAAAGTGCGGGGAGCAAGGCCCCGAATACGGCATTTGCCTCATATCTGTTCCCAATGCTTCTTTAAGCTCATTCATGGGAGAGTGGGTATGGTATGCATGCGCGCATGCTTGTATTCGCTGGTGTTTGTGTGGGCGTTTTTTTTATGTTTTTGTGGGTGTGGAGGAGACCCTGCACATCGCTGTGGTGCATGATATTGTATGATATTATTATTGAATGTGTGTTCTAGGGAAGATTTTTGCCTACACTGTACCATGTTTTTTTGCGACAAACTTGTCTATGTACGGGCGGGGTTGTCATCTTCAGGGCCGTGGTGTCGCTACAATTCGAGCGCCACACACCTGGGAAATATATGTAAAGTGTGTCTGCATAGTGAGGAAGATGGTCTTGGTGCCGTGGGCTCTGTAACCGCAGAA
>JASPKP010001523.1:15000-17500 GCA_030674155.1 Stramonita haemastoma
CAAACAAACATAATGAACGAAAAAAAAACCAAGCAAAACAAAACTAAAGCAAAAAACAAACAAAAAACAAGCAAACAAACAAACACAACCCCCCAAAAAAAACACACACAAAAAAAAACCCCACACTCAAAAAAGAAAAAAAATTGGAGGGGGGGTGGGAACGGGTGGGGAGGGGGTATCAAGAGGAAGGAGGAAAACACAAACAGCAACCAGAAGAATTATAATAATGATTTATGATTATATTTCATAAATAAAAAAAACCCTACACATATGAACAAAAACAAACAAACAAACATTCAAACAAACAAACAAAAAACAAACAAAACACAACAAAAAACATACACAACAACAACCAGAACAAAAAAGTAAGGCCTTTCCACTTATCAAAATGATATAAATATAATAGTGCTAATAGTCTCATTAGTATAATTAATAAAATAAAATAAAAATTAAATATCTATCCTGAAACTATTAAACTGGGTAAGTGAAAAAGAAAAATCCAATCTAGTCGTCAAATCAGTGGTTTGGTTTTCTCCTTGTGAATTTGCAGAATATACACGTGTTTACATACATCACTTATTCCCTATCCTGTTCAAAATTAAATTATATATAAAAAAAAAAATACAAAAAAACAACAACCCTTTCTCCACCTTGTTGTAAAGTGTGTCTGCATAGTGAGGAAGACGGTCTTGGTGCCGTGGGCTCTGTAACCACGGAAAAGTCCGGGCAGCAAGGGCCCGAATACGGCGTTTGCGTCACATCTGTTCTCAATGCTTCTTTAAGCTTATTTATGGGAGAGTGGATATGGTATGCATGTGCGCTTGCCTGCGTTGGCTTGTGTTTGTGTGTGTGGTTTTTTGTGTTTGTGCATGTGGAGGAGACCCTGCTGATCACAGTGGTGCAAGATATTGTATGATATTAGCATTGGATGTGTATTCTAGGGGTGGTTTTTGCGTAAACTGTACCCTGTTTCTTGGCGACAAACTTGGTTATGTTTTCGTGGCATTGCCATCTTCGGGGCCGTGATGTAGCAACAATTCAAGCGCCACACACATGGGAAATGGTTGTAAAGCCTGTCTGCATAGTGAGAAAGACAGTCTTGGTGCTGTGGGCAATGTAACCGTTGAAAAAGTTCGGGTGGCAAGGGCCCGAAAACGGCGTTTTTGTCACATGTGTTCCCAATGCGTCTTTAAGCTTATTCATGGGAGAGTTGGTATGGTATGCATGCGCGCGTGCCTGCCTTCGCTGGTGTTTGTGTGTGCGGTTTTTTGTGTTTGTGTGTGTGGAGGAGACCCTGCAGATCGCTGTGGTGCATGATATTGTATGATATTATTATTTGATGGGTGTTGTAGGGATGGTTTTTTCGTACACTGTACCATGTTTCTTGGCGACAAACTTGGCTATGTACTGGCGGGTTTGCCATCTTCGGGGCCGTGGTGTCGCAACAAATCCAGCGCCACACAAATCGGAAATGGTTGTAAAGCATGTCTGCATGGTGAGGAAGACAGTCTTGGTGCTGTGCGCTCTGTAACCGCGGAAAACTTCGGGTGGCAAGTGCCCGAAAACGGCGTTTGCGTCACATCTCTTCCCAATGCTTCTTTAAGCTTATTCATGGGAGAGTGGGTATGGTACGCATGTGCGCTTGCCTGCGTTCGCTGGTGTATGTGTGTGTGTTTTTTTTGTGTTTGTGGGTGTGGAGGAATCCCTGCAGATCGCTGTGGTGCATGATATTGTATGATATTATTATTGGATGTGTGTTCTAGGGGTGGTTTTTGCCTACACTATACCATGTTTCTTGGCGACAAACTTGGATATGTATGGGCGATCTTGCCATCTTCGGGGCTGCGGTGTCGCCACAATTCCAGCGCCACACACATGGGAAATGGTTGTAAACTGTGTCTGCATAGTGTAGAAGACGGTCTTGGTGCTGTGGGCTCTGTAACCGCGGAAAAGTGCGGGCGGCAAGGGCCCGAAAACGGCGTTTGCGTCACATCTGTTCTAAATGCGTCTTTAAGCTTATCCATAGGAGAGTGGTTATGGTATGCATGCGCGCGTTCCTGTGTTCGCTGGTGTTTGTGTGTGCGGTTTTTGTGTGTTTGTGCATGTGGAGGAGATCCTGCAGATTGCTGTGGTGCATGATATTGTATGATATTATTATTTGGTGTGTGTTCTAGGGGTGGTTTATGCCTACACTGTACCTTGTTTCTTGGCGACAAACTTGGCTACGTACGGGCGGGCTTGTCATTTTCGGGGCCGTGGTGTCGCCACAATTCCAGCGCCACACACATGGGAGATGATTGTAAAGTGTGTCTGCATAGTGTAGAAGACGGTCTTGGTGCCGTGCGCTCTGTAACCGCAGGAAAAGTGCGGGCGGCAAGGGCCCGAAAACGGCGTTTGCGTCACATCTCTTCCCAATGCTTCTTTAAGCTTATTCATGGGAGAGTTGGTATGGTATGCATGCGCGCGTGCCTGCGTTCGCTGGTGTTTGTGTGTGCGGTTT
>JASPKP010001523.1:25000-28173 GCA_030674155.1 Stramonita haemastoma
CTTAGCACCACTTTGCTGATAAGCTTTCCTACTGTATTTGGTTTTTTTTGCAGGTTTTCTTCGATAGCTTTGCATTGTTCTTCAATCCATGTCTCCTTTGCTTTTCTCATGCCTTTTAAAAAAAAAAAACTTGTTTATAAATTATTCTGTATAATACCGCACCCTCTGCCTCTTTCTGCCTTTGCTTTAGTTCTCTACGTTTGTGGCACAGCTTTAGTATTGCTTCTGTGACCCAAGCTGTTTGGTTGGCCGGTGTTTGCTGAGGATGTTGCTAGCTGTTTTAGTCACCAAAGTGTTAAAGTTGTTAATCAGGGTGTCTACTTCAGTGTCGTGGTTGTGGAGAACCAATAGTGGGGCAAATTTTCCTCCTATAGTAGCTTTGAAATTTTCTGCTACAATTGGGTCCTTAAGTCTGTCAAGATTGAACTTTATTCTTAAATTGCCGTTTCTTAATTTTTTTGAGGTGGAATCTAAATGTCATCATCACAAGCTCATGATCGCTTCCTATGTCCACTCCTGGAAAGCTCCTGGTCTTTGCAATAATTAGAAACACTTGATTGGAAGCGTTGTTTGACCATAATGTAGTCAATTTGATTGTGGTGATCTCCTCCTAGGCTGTACCATGTCCAAAATCTAAATGATTTGGCCACACAAATGGTGAACACCATAACCAAATAGATTTCATCATGGTGAAGAGATAGTTTAGGTCCAGTGTAAACATTGCACAGAATCTTCCCTTGAGCAGACAAAGGGAGTAATCATGATCTTGTAATGATGACATTCTGACTCCATCTAAAAAAATTCACTAGCAGAACAACATCAGGATCAAGTTTGACCTCAAGAAGCTGAAGGATCCAGAGGTAGCAGACACTTTTCAGGCAAGGATAGGTGGGAAATTTGCAGCACTCACTCTGATGGACTCAGATGATATAGATATAGATACCTTGATGGATGGTTTCAACACAGCAGTGATTGAAATGGCAAGCAAACTTCTTGGCAAACATTGATAAATCAAAAAACCTTGCATCACACCTCACATCCTTCAAGGATGTAACAAACATACAGAGCTGAAGAAAAAGAAAGACATAACAGAAGAAAGAACAGAACAATATAGGGCAATCAACAAAAGAATTAGAAAGTCAATGACAGAAACAAAGGAGAAATGGATTGGTGAACAGTGCCAGAACATTGAAGAAAACATCAAGAAAAACAACAGCAAGAAAGCATATCAACTGGTGAAAGACCTGACTGGCACAAAACAGGGAAGAAGCTCAACAATCCAAGACAAGAATGGGAAATGCCTTATTGATGACCAGGATATTCTGTACAGATGGACAGAATACTACTCTGACCTGTATAACTACGAAACCACAGGAGATCCAGAAGTCCTCAATGTCCCCACAAGCACAGATACTGACAGCCACCTATCCTCCGAGAAGAAGTAGAAACAGCAATCAGATCAATGAAAAAGGGGAAGTCAGCAGAGGCTGACAACATTCCAGTTCAGTTGGTCCAAGCTGGAGGGGAAGCCATGATGAATGCTTTACTAAAAATCTGCAACAAGATCTGGCAGACAGGAAAATGGCCAACACCATGGACACAGTCACTCATCATCACCCTCCCCCAAGAAAGGAAATCAATAGCAGTGCCAGAATTGCAGCACAGTCAGCCTCATATGTCACCCAAGCAAGGTCATGTTCAAGAATATACTGAACAAACTGAAGGCAAAAGCAGAGACCATTATTGCTGAGGAAGAAGCAGATTTCAGAGCAGGGTGTAGTACAACTGAACAGATAGTCAACCTCAGAATACTCTGTGAGCAGTACCTTCAACACCAACAAGACCTCTACCACATATTTATTGATTTTAAGAAGGCATTTGACAGGGTGTGGCATACAGCTTTGTGGGCAACCATGAATTTGTACAGCTGCAATGCAAACCTCATCAGAGTTATCAAAGAGCTGTACAACAAGGGCACCAGTGCAATGTGCTACAACAGCAACATTGGCGAGTGGTTTCAAACAACAGTTGGAGTAAGGCAGGGCTGTCTACTCTCACCCACTCTTTTCAACATTTTCCTTGAGAGAATGATGGCTGACGCACTGGGACACCATAAAGGAACAGTCAGCATTGGTGGCAGAATGATCACTAATCTCTGCTTTGGAGATAACATTGACGGACTAGCAGGACCAGAACAAGAGGTTACCAGCTTAACAGAACACCTGAAAAAGGCCTATAAAATATACGGCATGGAAATCAGTGCAGAGAAAACCAAACTAATTACCAATAACGCCAAAGGCATCAACACTAATATCAGGGACAATGACCAGAAGCCAAAAATGGTTCAAAGCTTCAAGTACTTGGGAGCCATTGTATCAGACATGCCTGTGAATTGTGGACCCTGACTGCTGATTTGGAGAGAAAAGTACAGGTGGTAGAGAAGAGAGGCTTCCGGAGACTCCTTGGCATCTCATACAGAGAGCACATAAGTAGGGAAGACGTGCATAACAGAATCCAGCAAATGATTGGACCCTACAAAAAATCTTTTATCAATTATAAAGAAGCTTAAATTTAAATGGTACAGCGTAAACTTAAATGGTACAGGCATGTCACTAGATCTAATGGGCTTGCAAAAACAATACTGCAAGGCACTGTCAAAGGAGGAAGAAAAAGAGGCAGACCAAGGAAGAGAGGGGAGGACAACATCAGTGAGAGGAATGGAGGAGACTTCATATGCCACTATGAAAAAGAAAAAAAATGAATGAAGAAGAATCTGAATTGCCAAAAGATATTCAGCAACATGAAAGAAAAGATGGGAAAACTGAAGAGGATATTCAGGATATAGATATAAAGAAAGAGCAGTTAAGGGCTGTTAGGGAAAAAAGAGTAGAGGGGGTACTTTTAAGATCAAGAGCGAGATGGATAGCTGAGGGAGAAAAAGTAACTAGTTATTTTTGTAATTTGGAGAAACAGCACTATATAAGTAAAAGTATGAATAGATTAATTGATAAACATGGGAATTTGTTAAACAATCAGAAAAAAGTTTTCCAGGAAGTTAAGAGTTTTTATGAAGAATGGTATAAAAAATCAAATGTTGAAGATTTTGAAATAGATCAACTAGTAAAAGATATTCCACATCTAGATATGGATGAAGCAAATAGTCTAGAAGGTGA
>JASPKP010001524.1:0-12500 GCA_030674155.1 Stramonita haemastoma
CCTGTGTGTATACAGTTTTGTAAAATTTTGTCATCTGTTCCCACCGGCACACAATGGCCTACTCTTTCGAAAAGCGGAGCAGGTTTTAACGTGTGCGCAAGATGTTCTACATGCGTTCGCACACGGTGCTACAGGTTATAGTTTCATCTGAATGACTTTTTGGCAGAGTGGAGTCTGAATTGTTGTTAACTCCAGGGCAAAAAAAAAATCCCATTAAACGGGATTCGAACCCGGGTTGTCAGATTGCAAGCGTCATGCGCAATGTTCTAATCACTGGGTTCTCCCGTTCCCCCCTACCCCCCCCCCCCCCCCCCCCTTACCCCTTTTAAGGGAAATCTGACGTAATGTAGTCGTCATTTGCGTATTAAAATTTCTTCTTCCTCGTGGAGATACCAAGGGCCTGTTATTATACATAGCGTACCCACCTTCTGGAAATTCTGTGCAAGGAACTCCCTTTTTTCTATCCCTCTCTTCGTTTCTGCCTTGTTCCTTTTCTTATTGTCACCTACCTTCTTGTCTATTTTCTGCCTTGTTCCTTTTCTTCCTGTCACCACCTTCTTGTCTATTTTCTCTCTTCCTGGTCCACTTTCCTGCCGTTTTTCCCCCCAAAGACTTGAAAGATAATTCTTCCCCACGCCGAAGTCGGAGGTACTGGGCCTGACTTGGCAGGCGCTTTAATAATAATAATAATAATAATAATAATAATAATAATAATAATAATAATGATGATGATATTATTATTATTATATTATTATTATTATTATTATTATTATTATTATTATTATTATTATTATTCATTATTATTATTATTATTATTATTATTATTATTATTATTATTATTATTATTATTATTATTATTATATATGGGATGTATATAGCGCTGAATCTTGTAGAGTACACAAATCAAAGCGCTTTCATTCAAATTAGTCATGTGCATGCAACTGTGTACATAAAAATTAACAAATTATACGTACACACACACACACACACACACACACACACACACACACACACACACACACACACACACACACACACACACAAGCAAGGTGACTGGGATGGAGGAGACTGCTAAGAGTAGAAACAGATGTGAGGAACTATGCTATGATTTAAGAAGAACCTAGGTAGAAAATAAATGTCTTTAGTTTGGATTTTTGGTCATATGACAGACAGCAATAGTTGCTGTCTGGGCGTTAATACGGCGACAACGACGACGACGAAGAAGAAGAAGAACAACAACAACAACATCATCATCAACAACAACACAACAACAACAACAACAACAACAACAACAACAGCAACAACAAGCAAAAATCTCACCATTGGTGAACATCAGAGCTCGAGGCGAGGAACAAAGCAACAGAAAAAAAATCTCCACCAAAAAAGTATTGTTGCATCCTCAAAGAAGAGATCATTTGCCTGTGGTCACGGTTATAACATGTGCATTTGTTTCTACATTATTTCTATTTATTTTATTTATTCTTATATAACATGTGCGCAAAGCTGTTCTGCATGCGTTCGCACACGGGGCCTTGGTGTATTGTCTCATCCTAAGGACTACAGCAATACAAATATCTCTAGCTCCCTCCCCCCCCCTCCCCTCCCCTCCTTCCCAAAAATTGTTTAACTTGTCAATTAGATATTTATCTTGAATTTATTACATCTCGATTCTACCACACCACCACCCTGACAATTTGCATCCTTCAGGTTATCAGGATAATAGATGAAAGTTTTATAGCGCTGAATCTTGACAAGCAAACCTCTCATCGTTCCTTTCTTCATTTCTTTGGGGGGAAAAAAGAGGAAACAAAAAAATCTAAGCCGGAAAAGAAACTTCAAATAATTATGCAGTTGGCTGTACCCTATGACACACACACACACAATCCTCTGGTGGGAGTGTTGTTACGTCAATGACATTGCACATCAAATAAGAAAAGACAGACAGACAGACAGGCATACAGACAGACAGACAGAATGAATGAGTGAATGAATGAATGAATGAATAATCTTTATTTCTTCTTTATTTTCCAAGGGTAACAGAGTAAGCATGCCACACAGGCAGGCAGGCAGACAGGTAGACAGACAGAAGGATACACAGACAGACAGACACACAGACAGACAGGTAGACACACAGACACACAGACAGACAGACAGAGAGACACACAGACACTTTCCAATCCTCAACAGGCCCCCTTTATTCCTCTTCTTTCCCCAGTGAAACAACATGGCGGCGGCTGTGTACGTGCGCTTTCTCACAGCCTGTGGCGGGCGTCACGTGCAAAGGCCAATGATGGCGTCAGCGCCTTCAGAAGCAAAAACAGTAAACTTCATTTCTGGACAACCTTTCCTGTTTGTTTTTCCAGAACTTCCTCTTTCATGTCTAGTCTGTGCCCTGCTGTCTGTCTGTCTGTCTGTCATCTTGGCTGTCAATTCTTTTTTTCCACAAACTTTGAAGAAGCAGGCAAGGGAGTTTTTTTTTCTCAGAAGAAAAAATTTTTTCCACCTCAGCCTGATCTGATTATTGTTATCTGCTAGTGTATTAAGAGAGAGAGAGAGAGAGAGAGAAGAGAGAGAGAGAGAGAGAGAGAGAGAGGAGAGAGAGAGAGAGAGGAGAGAGAGAGATAGGGGGGGGAGGGGGGGAGGGGGGCGGAAGAGGGACAAACGGAAAGAGAGACATACAGAAAGAGTCAGAGTTAAAGGTAGAGACAGAGAGATGGTGATTTAGAGAGAGAGAAAGATATATATTTATATATATATATATATTAGAGAGAGAGAGAGAGAGAGAGAGAGAGAGAGAGAGAGAGAGAGAGAGAGAGAGAGAGAGAGAGAGAGAGAGAGATTTCTCTTAATCCTAAAGAGACACAAGGAGGGTGGGAGCGAGAGATTTCAATACTGTAATCTGGATTTGCAATATGTACAAAGATATTCTTTTTGTGTGTCAAATGTCCCCAGTAAAAAAAATTTAAGCCTTCTATTTGCTGCCGTGGGGAATGACATACAGCACACCAAGTAAGTTTGAGTGGAAAGATTGAATTTATATATATATACGTTTCGAAAAGATAATGGTCGAGTTTTTTGTTTGCTTTTGTTTTGTTTTATTTTGTTGGGGGTTTTTTTTTTGGGGGGGGTGGGGGGTGGATAAGGTGGAGTTAAGTCCCTGGATCGCAAGCTGATTGGCATTGAATAATTCCATAGGTCTGATTTGAAGGGGGGGGGGGATTTATAGCCAACACTACTGAGGTTTATTTTCCCTCTGTGTTTTTGCTGTGTTGATGAACATGAACTTTTCCCCTGTTCACTAGACCCTCATTTGGGGTCTGAATACTAGTCTTTCTGATAAGACGCGACGATAAACCTAGGTCCGATGTGCAACACACATTATTTTGACGCATGCTAAAGTACCCACGGCAGCTAGAGAGCTTGACTGGCAAAAATTATGTGGAAAAAAACACGTCGCTTTCACACAGAAGCACAAATACACGTATAAACAGGAACTGCTGTTAGTTTGTTTACATGAGTGGGGCCTGCTGTTGTAAGGACACATTCTCTCCAGGGAGAGAGTAGCCCAATTTTCATGCTGAAACATCTGCTGTGACTGAAAGTGAGATACGATAGGATAGGATACGACACGATACGACAAGACATGAAACAATGCGATAGGGTGCGATACAAAAAAATGCAAGTCAAACCGGATGGAGAGTGTGTCAACAGCTGCTCATAAAATAATAATAATAATAATAATAATAATAATAATAATAATAATAATAATAATAATAATAATTATATGGGATTTCTGTAGCGCTGAATCTTGCAGAGTACACAAATCAAAGCTCATTATCAGCGTGTGAAGATCAGTGACTTCGGCTATGGAGGTTTTCCAGGAAGGAACAACATTGGCAGTGTCAGCGTGTGAATCCTGCCTTAGCTCTCCTCTCTCTCTCTCTCTCTCTCTCTCTCTCTGTCGGTGGCGGGAAATACTACTCATAGCGTTATGGAATTTGCCAACAGGTGGCCATCTTGACAAATAAGCACAGCAGAGTGTGTTGCTCTGTGCAATGAAGGTAAACGTGTGCAGCTGCACGTCAAAGCATCAGGTTTCGCCATCACTTGTTAATTACATACCGTGAATATGCAGTTTAAACACCCCCTCTCTGTCTGTCTGTCTGTCTGTCTCTGTCTCTGTCTCTCTCTCTGTCTCTCTCTCTCTCTCTCTCTCTCTCTCTCTCTCTCTCTCTCTCTCTCTCTCTTCTTTTATAACATTACCTCAATATTGTATCTCTGTCTATTTCTCACCTGTTGTTTGATACTTGGTAAGGTTTTTTTGCTCTTGGTAATTGGATCATTATAATTGTTCTTGTTTAGATGAGGCTATCTTTTTATCTTGATGTTATCCCTGAAAAGGGCGGGGACTGGATGTAAAAAAGCACATGAGTGCTTATCTATTATCCTCGAATGAAAGAAGTTTGCCTTGCCTTGCCTTGCCTTGCCTTGCCTTGCCTTGCCTTGCCTTCTCTTCTCTCTCTCTCTCTCTCTCTCTCTCTCTCTCTCTCTCTCTCTCTCTCTCTCTCTCTCTCTCTCTCTCTCTCTCTCTCTCTCTCTCTCTCTCTCTCTCTCTCTCTTATATCCTCGATATAAAAGAATAAATCAAATCAAATCAAATCAACTCTCTCTCTCTCTCTCTCTCTCTCTCTCTCTCTCTCTCTCTCTCTCTCTCTCTCTCTCTCTCTCTCTCTCTCTCTCTTTCTCTCTCTTTCTCCTATTCTACTGCTTCTTCTTTCAGGTGAATGTCAGGAAGTACAGCAACATGTGGTCTTTGCAAGCTGTGAAAAAAAATTGCCACTTATAGGTTAAAATGCTATGTACTAGACATGAACGATTATAAGATTAAACAACAATAAAAGAAGCATCATTGTTTAATGCACATCGTTATTTCCTGTATACACGTTAACGCAACCTCTCATTTCTTCTTCCTTCTCTCCGGCAAACAGATTTGTGCTGTGACCAACTTCTGAATTACAGAGGTCATCTGCGGCTAATCTCTCTCTCTCTCTCTCTCTCTCTCTCTCTCTCTCTCTCTCTCTCTCTCTCTCTCTCTCTCTCTGTGTCCCTGTGTGTGTGTGTGTGTGTGTGTGTGTGTGTCCCTCTGTGTGTGTGTGGTGTGTGTGTGTGTGTGTGTGTGTGTGTGTCCCTCTGTGTGTGTGTATCCAGTAACATCATTCCTCTCATACATGCGTCACTCCCTGGTGGA
This sequence comes from Stramonita haemastoma, assembly GCA_030674155.1. Taxonomy (NCBI): domain Eukaryota; kingdom Metazoa; phylum Mollusca; class Gastropoda; order Neogastropoda; family Muricidae; genus Stramonita; species Stramonita haemastoma. The sequence continues at coordinate 5,249 of JASPKP010001524.1, forward strand.
GGGCAGGCAGGCTAGACGTCAGTAACGTGAATGTCTACGTGCAGTTTCTCACAGCTGGCAGTTCCTGCAAACCAGACCCACACGTCATGCATTGCTCAGTCAGTCAGTCAGTACTGGCATCCAGGACCCCTGACAAACAGCACTGACATTCTTTTTTTTCCTTTGGGGATTGGCATTTCTGCCCATTGCTCAATGCTTGTTTTATGGACTCTGAGAAGGTGGTTTGCGGGGGTCCTTTTGTATATAAACAAGAGAGAGAGAGAGAGAGAGAGAGAGAGAGAGAGAGAGAGAGAGAGAGAGACAGACAGACAGACAGACAGACAGACAGACAGACAGACAGACAGACAGACGGGATAGCTGTACCGTACCCCACATGCCACCTGGATCATCACGAATTTATCACGTGTTAGCATGTTAGGGATGCAAAGTTGCAGATGCCATGATTAAAAGGGAAGGGGAGACATTGTGACCTACCTGGTTTTCTTGTGGAAGACCAGTTTTTGTAAGATGTTGATTCTTGACTTGTACAAAGTTGTGGAAATTCCTCCCCTTCCTTTTGTAAGGGCTGACCAAAGCTTATGAAAACTAGGATCTAATATATCCTGTAACCATGTTATGGAATCCATGCCATGATGACTTTTTGGGCTGTACTGTATGAAGTTCTAGGTATATATTATGTGTTTTGTGCCCTGTCCCCCTCCCACTATCCCCTTGTGAATGGGCATCTCGCTTACACAATAAACCTTTGTCATTCTCTCTCTCTCTCTCTCTCTCTCTCTCTCTCTCTCTCTCTCTCTCTCTCTCTCTCTCCTCTCTCTCTCTCTCTCTCAGACTGTATGTCTGCCTCTGTGCTTCTTTGTCTTTAAATAGATAGATAGATAGATAGATAGATAGATAGATAGATAGATAGATAGATAGATAGATAGATAGATAGATAGATAGATAGATAGATAGATAGATAGATAGATAGATAGATAGATAGGCCTAGGCATGCAGGCAGACAAAGAACATTTATTTCAGGGGAGGACATTGCCGGCGAAAGGACATCTCAGTGAAAAGACATCTCAACAGAGGGACAACTTAGCAGAGGGACATCTCAGCACAGAGGGACATCTGCACAGAGGGACATCTTAGCACAGGGGGACATCTCAACAGAGGGACATCTTAGCACAGGGGGACATCTCAACAGAGGGACATCTCAACAGAGGGACAACTTAGCAGAGGGACAACTTAGCACAGGGGGACATCTCAACAGAGGGACATCTTAGCAGAGGTGGACATCTCAACAGAGGGACATCTCAACAGAGGGACAACTTAGCAGAGGGACATATTAGCACAGGGGGACATCTCAACAGAGGGACATCTTAGCACAGGGGGACATCTCAACAGAGGGACATCTCAACAGAGGGACATATTAGCACAGGGGGACATCTCATCAGAGGGACATCTTAGCACAGGGGGACATCTCAACAGAGGGACATCTCAACAGAGGGACAACTTAGCACAGGAGGACATCTCAACAGAGGGACATCTCAACAGAGGGACATATTAGCACAGGGGGACATCTCATCAGAGGGACATCTTAGCACAGGGGGACATCTCAACAGAGGGACATCTCAACAGAGGGACATATTAGCTCAGGGGGACATCTCAACAGAGGGACATCTTAGCACAGGGGGACATCTCAACAGAGGGACATCTCAACAGAGGGACATCTTAGCACAGGAGGACATCTCAACAGAGGGACATCTCAACAGAGGGATATCTCAACAGAAGAACATCTTAGCACAGGAGGACATCTCAACAGAGGGACATCTCAACAGAGGGACAACTTAGCACAGAGGGACATCTCAACAGAGGGACATCTTAGCACAGGGGGACATCTCAACAGAGGGACATCTTAGCACAGGGGGACATCTCAACAGAGGGACATCTCAACAGAGGGACATCTCAACAGAAGAACATCTTAGCACAGGGGGACATCTCAACAGAGGGACATCTCAACAGAGGGACAACTTAGCAGAGGGACAACTTAGCACAGAGGGACATCTCAGCACAGAGGGACATATTAGCACAGGGGGACATCTCAACAGAGGGACATCTTAGCACAGGAGGACATCTCAACAGAGGGACATCTTAGCACAGGGGGACATCTCAACAGAGGGACATCTTAGCACAGGGGGACATCTCAACAGAGGGACAACTTAGCACAGGGGGACATCTCAACAGAGGGACATCTCAACAGAGGGACATCTCAACAGAGGGACAACTTAGCACAGAGGGACATCTCAGCACAGAGGGACAACTTAGCACAGAGGGACATCTCAACAGAGGGACATCTCAACAGAGGGACAACTTAGCACAGGGGGACATCTCAACAGAGGGACAACTTAGCACAGAGGGACATCTCAGCACAGAGGGACATCTTAGCGGAGGGACATCTTAGCGGAGGGACAACTTAGCAGAGGGACATCTTAGCAGAGGGACATCTTAGCAGAGGGACAACTTAGCAGAGGGACATCTTAGCAGAGGGACATCTCATCGGAGGCAGGACCCCCTTGCCTCAGAACCATCAGATTAGAAGATGTCCCCTCACCGACAATTTGCCCCACCCCTGCCCCCACCCCCACCCCCCTCCTGGAGTTAACATAAGATACTAATAGCATTTTTGACTTGCAATCTATCTATCTATCTATCTATCTATCTATCTATCTATCTATCTATCTATCTATCTATCTATCTATCTATCTGTCTGTCTGTCTGTCTGTCTGTCTGTCTGTCTGTCTGCCTGCCTGCCTGCCTGCCTGCCTGCCTGCATGTCTGCATGCATGCCTGCATGCATGCATACATGCATGCATGTATGTATGTATGTATGTATGTATGTATGTATGTATGTATGTATGTATGTATGTATGTATGTATGTATGTATGTATGTATGTATGTATGTATGTATGTATGTATGTCTATTTGTGTTCACAGCATTCCTAGTCTTAAAAGAAAATCTTGGTGTTTGCTTTTTTCTTCAGCAGCTCGTTAGTTTGTCTTCCAATCTTTTGTATACATACCTGTAAGCCATCTCCTGCCCACTCCTTCTCATTCCCAGATATTATTTTTATTCCGTTTTCCTTCTTTTCAGTTTTTTTTTTTAATGTTGTCTTTTCTCGTTCCTTCCTTGCTGTTTAAACTGCCTCTGTTTCTGTTAGTTGAAAAAACAGTCAAGTAAAAACATGAAAATTAAAATAAAGTTTGCATACAGAACAGAGGGCTTGAAACGCTTTGAAATCTAAGTGCCACTGGTTGCACCCAGTCGCCGAATATAATCAGAGTGTCTTTAAGAAAGATTGATGTCAATTGCAATCACAAATATCTATTTTACTTGATTTTTTAAAAATAATAATAAAACCGCATCAATTAACATGATTTAGCTGTGGCAAGGGCGGTGTGACCCTGTTAATTAGAAGATCTTTAAACTATTACAATTTGTCTGCTCATGTGGAAACAAACTGTGAAAAGGGTACTTTTCTATGATAAATAGTCATTGTGCACAGAATTGCAGCACAAATATTTACATATGTCGAAGCTGTTGCTGATTTGAAATAATCTAAACCAGATCGCCTCACATCCATCCAAAGCCTTTTTATGCCTTCTTGGCATGTAGGGCAGCAACAAAGGTTCTCCACTCTTGCCTGTCTTGGGCCAGTTTCTGAATGGTTCCCCAGGAGTGTTGGAGGGTCTTCAGCTCTGTTTCTATTGTCCGACGCCAGGTGTTCTTGGGTCGTCCTCGCCTGCGTTTTCCGTCTGGTGTCCAGTGGAGGGCTGTTCGGGCGATGTTCCCTTGTTCCCGTCGGCTGATGTGTCCTATCCATCTCCATCGTCTTTGCATAATGATGGTATCTATATTTTCTTGGTCGCAGTGGGCCAGGAGTTCTTGGTTGGAGATGGTCTCAGGCCAGAAGATGCGCAGTATTCTCCTGAGATTCTTCGTGTGGAATGTAGACAGTTTGTTAATGTCATTCTCAGTCATCCTCCAGCATTCTGCGCCATACAGGAGGGTGGAAAGTACGCAGCTCTGATACAGTCTTAGTTTGGTCTTTGTGCTGTATTGGGATGACTTCCACACATTGTTCAGATTTCTGTAAGCAGCTCTTGCTTTGTTGATGCGGTTTTTGATGTCACTGTTTGCTCCGCCATCATGCCTGACAATACTCCCAAGGTATGTGAACTCTTCAGTTGTTGGCAGATCTTCTCCGTTCACTGTGACAGGAGAGGGATTCTGAACGTTTAGCATCATCACCTCTGTCTTCTTCTGGCTGATTTTCAGGCCTACTTGCTGGGCAAAAGTGTTGAGACGGGATGTCTTCTCCTGGATATGATGGTGGGTGTGTGAGAGCAGTGCCAGATCGTCAGCAAAATCTAGGTCTTCAAGTGTTGTGAAAGGGGTCCATCTGATGCCCCGCGGCTGGTCAGCTGTTGTCTGTCTCATCACCCAGTCGATTGTCAGGTTGAAGAGCAGTGCCGACATGGGGCAGCCTTGTCTGACGCCGGTCTTTACACTGAAGCTGGTTTCACTGTTTCCTACTCTGCATGTGAAGTTTTTGTAGAAGCTCTTAATGACTTGTACAATCTCCTGCGGTATTCCATATGCTCGGAGTATGCACCATAGACTTTTTCGATGTATGCTGTCAAAGGCTTTCTCAAAGTCTACAAGGTTGATGTACAGCTGTCTCTGCCATTCCGTGCACTGTTCGATGATGTTGCGCAGGGTAAAGATCTGATCTGTGCATCCTCTTCCTGGTCGAAAACCTGCCTGTTCTTTTCTGAGTTGTTGGTCCACTGCTTCTGAGATTCGTTTAATTATTATTTTTGCTAGGATCTTGCTGGGAATAGATAGCAGAGTGATTCCTCTCCAATTGTTACAGTTGCTCAGGGCTCCTTTCTTTGGGATCTTCACGATGACTCCTTTTGTCCAGTCTTCTGGTAGCTGTTTCTCCTCCCATATAGCTGTAAAGAGTGGTTGTAGAACCGTGGCTGCAAACTCTGTGTCTGCTTTGAAGAGCTCTGCATTTAGGTTGTCCTGGCCAGGGGCTTTTCCGTTCTTGAGAGATCTGATGGCTGTTATAATTTCTTTCTTCTCTGGTGGAGTGGTGTTAACACTGAGGTCGGCATCAGGGTCTTGTACATCCGCCTCTTCAGTTGGTGGCGGTCTGTTGAGAACTTCGTTGAAATGTTCTGCCCATCTAGCATCTTGTTCTGCTTCTGTGGTAAGGAGTCGGCCTTGTTTGTCTTCAATCGGCGTCTCGGTGTTTCCCCGGTATTTGCCACTGACAATTTTGGTGATCTTAAACACCTGTCCTTGTTCTCCTTTGGCGGCGGCCTCTTCTGCTTGGCTTGCAATGTCATCCAAGTAGGCTCGTTTGTCTGCTCTTGCCATCTTCTTCACAGTTTGGTCTGCCTCTCTATACTGTTGTTTGAACCTCTCTCTTATTCTCTCGGACTTGGTTTCCAAAATTTTCTTCTTCAGTTCTCTCCTGTTCTCAATGGCCTGCCAGGTGTCTGTTGTGATCCACTTTTTCCTCTTCCTCTGTCTCTGTCCTAAGCATGTTTCGCTGGCTTGTGTGTAGGCTGTTTTGACTTGTTCCCACATGGTGTTAATACCAGTCATGTCCGGTTGTGCGTAATTTTCAGCATCCACCAGTGCTTGGAACTTGTTTTTCAGCTGAAGGATGAAAGCACTCTTTGCTTTGGTGTCACGCAGCTTCTCCACATCAAACTGTTGTTGTCTCAGTTTCCTAGATATATTTTTCCTCAGCTTTACTTTGAGGATGGCAGTGACAAGGTGGTGGTCACTGCCAACATCAGCTCCCCTCTTTACTCTTACATCTAGCAGCGATCTTCTCCATGTCCCATTGATCATCAGGTGGTCGATCTGGTTCTTGTCTCTTCCATTGGGGGAGCACCAGGTAAGCTTGTGGATATCGGGGTGTGTAAACAGTGTCCCTCCAATAATGAGGCTGTTTGTCATGCAGAGTTCCACCAGTCTCTCTCCGTTGTCATTCATGGTGCCACATCCTTCCTTTCCCATGGCTCTTTCTTGGCCTATGTTGTTATTTCCAACTTTTGCGTTCAGGTCGCCCATTACAATCTTCATGTCATGGCTTGGGATATCTTCCAGTTCTGCTTGTAGTTGTGCATAGAATTCGTCTTTGTCTTCTTCTGCACTGTCGTTAGTTGGTGCATAGCATTGGATGATAGTGGTGTTAATGTGTCTCCCCTTCATTCTTACCTTCATCAACCTGTTGTTGATAGGTTTCCACTCCATCAGGCACTTCTCTATTCCTTTCTTCATGATGATGGCTACTCCTTCACGGTGCTGGTTGTCCCTTCTGCCGCTGTACAGCACTGTCTCTCCTGTGTTGGTTTTGCATCTGCCTGATCCTGTCCATCGGCTCTCGCCGACTCCTAGGATGTGTAGGTTGTTGCGTTTCATTTCTGCTGTAACTTGCGCCAGTTTTCCTGTCTCGTACATCGTTCTAACATTCCAGAATCCAATTCTGGTTTTGGTTTTGGTGCTCAAGACTTCCATCTTCCTGCCAGTGGCTTCCTCTCGGCTTTCACCACTGCCATTCATACGAGTATCTTTCGATGACTCTGGAAGCCCGTCGCACCCAGTAGTGTAGAATTTCTTTGTTGCTGTTTCTGTAACAATCTTTTTTTACAGAACGGGGTTGTTAGCCCTGTGTCCAACCCCCTACCTGGGGGAGTGGTGCCACCTTAGTCGCCTCTTACGACATGCCTGGCTGGCGGGCAGGGACCCTATTCTTGTTATGCTCGCTTTGCAAGCATTCCCCGGGAGTCCCACGGGGGATCGCCTCACACAAGCAGATAAATCTCTGAGCTTCTGGTCCTGTTGGCCTTGAGATCGCTGCTTCAAATCATGGAGAAACTCGATCGACTGAGTGCATTATCTAACAATTTCTCGGGTGAAAAATTTGATAGATTCGCAGTATTATTTAACAATATCTCGGGTGATAAACTTGATAGATTAAGTTTATTGATTAATTTTTTTCGGGTCAGAAACGTGATAGATTCAGCGTATTATCTAACAAATTTTCGGGCGAGAAACTTGATAGATTAAGCATCTTTTTGTATGATTTCTCGGGTAGTAGGCCTATTCATATGTCTAAATAGTTTATGTGCCAATGTTTTCTGAGGTCTCATCCTTGTATAGGTGCATGCTATAGTTGGAATATA
>JASPKP010001524.1:20000-28171 GCA_030674155.1 Stramonita haemastoma
GAGGTTTACTCCGATGCTGGAATGACCTATAAACATTCAGATGGCTGCATGTTCTCAGTACAGTCTGGCATTCTGCCTTGGATGTCTGCTATCCAGGATGCTGCATGTCGTTTAAGAGGAAAGTAAACTTTCTGCTGCTATTTTTTGTTGTTTGTTTTGTTTTTTGTTTTTTTCTTGGGGGGGAGGGGGGGGGCGTTGGTTTTTTGTTGTTGTTGTTGTCATAAACAAGTAGGGTTTTTTTAATCTGCTTTGTTTGGGGTTTTTTGGTTTTTTTTCTTTCTTTTCTTTGTTTTCTTTTTTCTTCTGTTTTTTTTTCTCCTTTTGTTTTTAAGCATTTTTTTCAGAAAGAAAAATTATATTAGATATATATGCAAATTGATTTAAGAACAACAATCAACTCACAACCTATGACTTGCTCTTTCTTTTTCTTTTTCTTTCTTTGTTGCATTCTTCTCTTTCTTTTCTGTCTTTCCTTTTTTTAAAAAAATTCTTTATTGCTTTCTTTCCTCGGTTTTTCTCTTTCTTTCTTTCATTCTTTCTCTTTTTTTCTTTTCTTTTTTCTTTGTTTCTTTCTTTCCTTTTTCCTTTCATTTTTCTGGCACGTAAATTAATCCTTCTCAGTCTTCTTGTGAGTTTCTCTCTTTAATGCAAACTCTGTGTGTGGGAGGGGGGAGGGGGGGCACACACAAGCGTGCTAATATGCACACACACAAGATCGTATATACACATGCACTATCTAGCAGAGCACAGATGCTCGTTTCAATTTTCTGCATGGCGAGTCCATCAATGAAGCAATTAGATCTGTTTTAGCATCAAAAAGCAGAAGGAATGGGAAATTACCATACTTCCTCAGCTAAATCTGCACTGAAGTTTTCAACTCTCCTCCTCCTCCTTTTCATCCTCCTCCTTCTCCTCCTCCTCCTCCCTCGCACTCCTCCTCCTCCTCCTCTCTCCCCTCTTTATCCCCATAACGCTATTTCGGAAAGATGTCTGGTTGCCTCTTTTCTGAAGCGAAAGTTTAGAAGAAGAAGAAGAAGAAGAAGAAGAAGAAGAAGAAGAAGAAGAAGAAGAAGAAGAAGAAGAAGAAGAAGAAGAAGAAGAACAACAACAACAACAACAACAACAACAACAACAACAACAACAACAATAAGAACAACAAGAAGAACAACAAGAAGAACAAGAAGAGCAAGAAGAACAAGAACAAGAAGAACAAGAAGAACAAGAAGAACAAAAACAAGAACAAGAAGAACAAAAACAAGAACAAGAACAAGAACAAGAAGAATCTTTCTTCCAGTTTGTTTGTTTGTTTGTTTTTCGCCAGTGACGGCATCAGACTGTGGACTGTTGGTCTGGCATCATACCATCCCTTCAGAAAACGGAGATGTTGCCTTTCCCATGATCTCTGGACCTCGGAGTATTTCCTCTAGTCACTAAACTGTCAGTGGTGATCTGCGTTAAAGTCTTAAAAACATGACGGTAAAATTGAGGTCCCGGATGCAACATGCATTGTGCGCACATAACCGAACCCAGGGGAATAACAGTTTTTCCCGAAAAAAAATCGTGTGGGAAAAGAACCGCTCTCGTAACTATAGGGGAATAAAAGAGATATGCCGATAGGATTACCAAAAAAAATATATTTATGGGGGGTATTGTGCAGTGCAAGAACATGCTCTCCCTGGGGATAATAGTCCAGCTCTCTCTCTCTCTCTCTCTCCTCTCTCCTCTCTCTCTCTCTCTCTCTCTCTCTCTCTCTCTCTCTCTCTCTCTCTCTCTCCTCTCTCTCTCTCTCTCTCTCTCTCTCTCTCTCTCTCTCTCTCTCTCTCTCTCTCTCCTCCTCTCTCTCTCTCTCCTCACACACACACACACACACACACACACATGCACATACACATACACACTCTCACACGCACACACGCACGCACACGCACATGCACTTACGCATACACATACACACACACAAACTGCATGCACTGCGTGCACATGCACACATGTACGCACACGCACACACATACACACGCGCACACACCAGAATCAGCCCTACCAGGATGTGCTCATTCATACCCATTCCTCTCCATATTTTCCTCCCTCTCCTCTTCCTCCTCCTCCTCCTCCCCCTCCTCCTCTCCTCCACCTTCTCTTCCTCCTCCTCTTTCCTCGTCTCATCCTCCATTCCATTCCATCCCTAGTTCCACAAATGTCAGAATGAAATGCTGTTTCGCCCTAAAAAGCCTGGCCCCCTCTTCTGTGAAGCCAACAAAAACGATTTGCACTCGTTCCTCAGATCCTTTCCTTCCTTCCTTCCTTCCCCATATGCCGCCAATTCCCCCAGTAGTACGTACAGTGAGGGCGTACGTGCATAGTGGAAGAAGACGTCAGCCCCCTCAGTGTGTACGTGCAGGGCCTCACAGCTCTGTGTAGGGTTACCACGTGCAGTCGGCATGATTGCATCAGCCAGTGCAGCAGTAGACTATACGAGTTTTTTCCCCTATGTATATACACTACCCAGGGTAAGCGCAATACAAGTTTATGTCTGCTGCATGCTTAATCTGTCGTGTGTACATTCTGTGACCTTGATTGGTGGGGGTAGTTGCGGGGCCGGTGTGGGAGGTGGGGGTGGGGGGGCTTTTGCTAGGTTCAAGGTGACCTCGATACAGGGTCTGAAAACTTCAGTGCAGTGCCTTGATGACTCCTTAAGGAGTTCATGAAAGTAGAAGTCATGTTGTCGAAGTCATGTACGATCTAGATGGTTGAATAAGTTGTTGATAGGAAGGTAGGAAGTTGGCAGAATGGTTTAGATGTTCACCTGCCTAAAAAGTAAACCGTTATGTTCTGGGTTCGATTCCAAGCCTTGTCCTTTCTTCCCACTTTGTCGAAAAAATCGAACTGAATGTCAGAGTCGTTCAAGGGAGACTATAAACTGAGGCCTCATGTTCGAATACACGCAGAATATCTTGCACACACGTTAAAAACACCCGTTCCGCCTTTGGGAAGAGTAGGCTATGCCATTTTGTGCCAGTAGGGACGAATGACAAAAAAATTGGAAAAAAAAACGCATGCACACAGGTGTTGTATTAAAAAACCATCTCTGATGTCTGAAAGTGGCTGCCTAATCGGCAGTTTGGGGGGGGGGAGAGGTCACATATCCAAAAATCAACCTCGAAGATCTAGCCAAGGGACAACCAAACAAAACAAAAAACCCCAAACAAAACAAAACAACACAAAACAAAACCAAAAAAACCGAAGTTGATACAGATCTGGTTTTTGTTACATGGAGTTAGTCTTTACACTGGAATGCCATTATCCGTTTTGCATGCCCCCCTGTTCATTAAACTACTTTACCAATACGAAATCTTTAATGTCTCAAAAAGGGTGCGAAATTCATGTGGGTTACAAGCAAGTATAGCTTCTTTCTTTTCCTACTCTTTTCATGAAGTGTGAAGCGGATGAGTTAAATCAGAATGCTGGAAATGACTTCCCCATCTTAACCAGATTAAAATGTTCAGCATTGCTAGTACTGCTATAGGGAACACAGAAGAAGAGAAAAATGCTGGAAATCTGTCCATGCTTTTCTCTTTCTGCTTCTTCTTCGTCTTCCTCCTTGTACTGTTCCCTGTAGGACACTGTCTTGGCCAATCCAGGTGTTTGAGTGATGTGCCCCTACAACTTCAGTTTGCAGTTGTTTTTTTCACTCATTAAAGTCGGGAGTTGTTTCTTTACTATCATCAAGGACATGCCTTCCATTTAGGGCCCGAAAAATGCTAGGTCTGTGGTACAACCACCCAGTCACAAGTAACCATAAACATGACTGACAGTTACTAGCGAGGTGATGGGGCAGCCCTGATATGGCCTTTGTGGTCGACGGAGCTATAAACATCATTACGCACACAGAACACCTTGCGTACACGTTAAATCCTGTTCCGCTTTTCGTAAGAATAGGCCATCGTGTGCCGGTGGGAACAGATGACAATATTTACACAACTGCATACACACGGGGACTGGATGAAAAAAAGCACATGAGTGCTTATCCCATTATCCTCGATATAAAAGAATAAATATAAATAAAATAAATAGTTTGGGTTGGAATAGATCACGCTGCAAAAATGGGGAAAAGTCTTCGAATATTAAACGTAACACTAACTTGGTTAATTGTGTGATATCTTTTTTTTTTATCAAAGTTTCAATTACAATACCTTGATTTGAACAGGCCATAGCTACTGTGGAATATGGGGGGAAATGGCATTATTTTTGTTATATATAGCTCATCAAACCAGGCTACAATTAAATATAAGCATCAAATTAATTTATACAACTAAATACATAATATACTCTCCTGGATTTCAAGTAAATGATAGCTCCTTGTTTTTTGTCAAACAGTGTAAGCAAAGGACACTGTACCAAGTGGTTAAGACCACTCAACTTCAATCCCATGGGCTCATGAAGTAGAGGGTTCCAATGCCGGGGATGCCTGGTGCATTGAGAGTGGAGATTTTTACGATCTCCCAGGGCAACTTAAAGTGCAGACCTGCCAGTGCTTTACTTTTGTTTGTGTATATACACATGCATAAGACCAAATATGCATGTTAAAGATCCCGTACTTCATTTGGTGGGTTTCGGAAACACAAACATACCCAGTACACATCCCTGAAGTCGGTATGCGGCTAATTTCATGGTAGTAAAAAACCATACCATACGCAAAATCTCACCATTGATGAACCTCGGAACTGTAGATGAGGAACGGGGGAAAGTCCATTATAACCATAAAAGATCTCATAGAAATCACACCCCAGACTGCATCTTCCAACAGGCAGTGATGTCAGCCTGACATTGACGCAACACTGTACGCCCCCTCCATTCCACTCTCCTCCAGTACGTTACCAACAGCTGGGGGTGGGAAGCAGGGTGTCTCTGGCCACCTGTTCTGTGTGTGTGTGTGTGTGTGTGTGTTAGTGTGTGTGTGTGTGTGTGTGTGTGCGTGCGTGTGTGTGCAGCCGACACAAATACGCTCAGTCATTGCACGCCCACCCACCCCACCCCTCCCCCCAGTGACGTAGCACAAAAAACCGTCAATAACGTCACTGTCTTGGTGCAGTTTCTCACAGCTCGTGAGTACACTCTGTGTGTTGATTGCGTCAGCGATTCCAGAGAAAATAATCGTCACTTACGTTTCCTCTGTTTTGTTAATCTTTCAGGACTGCGTGTAGCTCCCTCTCTCTCTCTCTCTTCTCTCTCTCTCTCTCCTCTCTCTCTTCTCTCTCTCTCTCTCTCTCTCTCTCTCTCTCTCTCTCTCTCTCTCTCTCTCTCTCTCTCTCTCTCTCTCTACGTCTCTGTCTCTCTCTCTCTGTGTCTCTCTGTCTCTGTCTCTCTCTGTCTCTACGTCTCTGTCTCTGTCTCTGTCTCTGTCTGTCTCTCTCTCTGTCTGTCTCTGTGTCTCTGTGTCTCTGTCTGTCTGTCTGTCTGTCTGTCTGTCTGTCTGTCTGTCTGTCTGTCTGTCTCTCTCTCTCTCCTCTCTCTCTCTCTCTCTCTCCTCTCTCTCTCTCTCTCTCTCTCTCTCTCTCTCTCTCGTACATTCTGAACCTCTGGCATGATGTAAATATTGCCTTTCCCACAGGAACACCAACCCACTCCCCCCCTTTTTTTTTTGGGGGGGGGGGTGGGGGTGGGGGTGGAGGGGCAAGTTCTTTTTCTCCACCTGTGCTCTTCCACTGCAGACTTGCTGTATCATTGACATGCCTGCTGGTGGTGCATGCACTCTGTGCTTTGAAGCAAAGGGCAATGTGGATAATGATTATTTTCAGCAATCCTCCCACAGTGTTGGGTGGGAATGTGTCCAGCTGGAGAGAGAGAGAGAGAGAGAGAGAGAGAGAGAGAGAGAGAGAGAGAGAGAGAGAGAGAGAGAGAGAGAGAGAGAGAGAGAGAGAGAGAACACTGAAATCATTTATTGTACCTCTGCCTTTGGCCACAATACAATTCAAAGGGGGAAAAAAGTGAAGAAAATGAAATATAACTACATGCTGATAAGAATTTGCTATAATTATACCTTGGCATTTACCCAGAACTATGCACCTGAAAATGCATATTCCCAAATCATACAAAAAAGTGCTAATTTAGACCAACAATTCAAACAAATCTGAGAGAGAGAGAAGAGAGAGAGAGAGAGAGAGAGAGAGAGGAGAGAGAGAGGAAGAGAGAGAGAGAGAGAGAGAGAGAGAGAGAGAGAGAGAGAGAGAGAGAGAGAGAGAGAGAGAGAGAGAGAGAGAGAGAGAGAGAGAGAGAGAGAGAGAGAGAGAGAGAGAGAGAGAAGAGAGAGAAAAGAGAGAGAGAGAGAGAGAGAGAGAGAGAGAGAGAGAGAGCCGAAACATCCATTGTTCTTCTACTTTGTCCACCACTCAAACAGTAACTGTTGTTGATCTTTCTAAGGTGTCTTCCTCTTATTGTTCTTCGCAATTCTTCTCTTCTTCTTCTTCTTCTCTTCTTCTTCTTCTTCTTTCTTCTTCTTCTTCTTCTTCTTCTTCTTCTTCCTCCTCCTCCTCTCCTCCTCCTCCTCCTCCTCCTCCTCCTCCTCTTCTCTTCTTCTTCTTCTTCTTCTTCTTCTTCTTCTTTCTTTCTTCTTCTTCTTCTTCTTCTTCTCCATTCTCCCCATTCTCCTTCTTCTTCTTCGAACGCTCAGACAGCAATAACTGTTTTCTGTCATATAAGCAACAACCAAAAAAACAAAAAAAAAAACGTTACACTGCCATAATGCGCCCAGCAAGTCAAGCCCTGTGCGTCCAACTTCGGCATGGAAGAGAACAGTCACCTTCATTGTGGAAAAAAAAAACAAAAAAAACAAGAAACGGTCATATACGCAAAACTTCACCATTGGTGTACCTCGGAGTTCTTGCCGAGGAACCAAAAAATTGCCAACTCATATATGTTTAAAACAACCATCCCAGAAGTCAAACATATTATTGCTGTTTTTAAAGACTCAGGTATGTCGGTCTGACATGTCTCACTTCACACTTCCCGTGATATTTTCTTCTCCTTCTCCTCCTTCTCCTTCTCTTCTTCCTCCTCCTGGTCCCCCCCCCCTCCCACCACCACCATCACCTAGCAGAAGCAACAATACGCCAAATGCCATCCTCCCACTTAGAGGCTCTTGTCTGGCCACCTGCAGTGTGACTGCAGCAGTTCACATACACTGTCCGTCCTTGCAGACCAGGGAAGGAGAGAAAGACAGACAGACAGATAGACAGACAGACATATAGACAGGCAGGCAGGCAGACAGACAGACAGACAGACAGGCGGGCATGCAGACAGATAGACAGGCAGACACAGACAGGCAGTTAGACATAGACAAGCACACAGACAAAGACACAGACAGACACAGAGAGAGGCAAAGAGACTGCAAGAAGCAAGAAAAGCAGAGACGAACAAGAAAAAGAAGTGTATAACGACAACAGCAACAAACAAACAAACAAACAAGGGAACAAATAATAATAATAATAAAGAAGAAGATAAATAAAAGACGGAAGTACAACAGTTGGCAGAGAACACAAGGGCACAACAGACACCAGAGGATACCATACAGCTGCCAATGCAAACCTTCTGCACAGTTCAGAACACACACACACCACACACACACACACAACACACGGATGGCATCATACCACACTATGGAATGATACTGAGGAAAGGCCTCCACAAGTACGGTATTACATGTGTGTGTGTGTGTGTGTGTGTGTGTGTGTGTGTGTTGTGTGTGTGTGTGTGTGTGTGTGTGTGTGTGTGTGTGTGGTTTCCATAAGTATCGTGTGTGTGTGTGTGTGTGTGTGTGTGTGTGTGTGTGTGTGTGTGTGTGTGTGTGTGTGTGTGTGTGTGTGTGTGTGTGGTTTCCATAAGAATCGTGTGTGTGTGTATGTGTGTGCGTGTGTGTGTGTGCGTGGTTTCAATAAGTATCGCGCGCGCGCGCGCGCGCGCGCGCGTGTGTGTGTGTGTGTGTGTGTGTGTGTGTGTGTGTGTGTGTGTGTGTGTGTGTGTGTGTGTGTGTGTGTGTGGTTTCCATAAGTATCATATGTGTGTGTGTGTGTTTGTGTGTGTTTGTGTGTGTGTGTGTGTATGTGTGTGTGTGTGTGTGTGTGTGTGTGTGTGTGTGTGTGTGTGTGTGTGTGTGTGTGTGTGTGTGTGTGTATGAA
>JASPKP010001525.1:0-7500 GCA_030674155.1 Stramonita haemastoma
GCATTTCCTGTTTGTTTGCTGTTAGAAACCGCAAGGGACTTCTCGTTCGCTTTTCTTCGAAAACAATCAGACACATATTTAGTTAAATCTAAAATGACTAGTAACATTATAACCTGCCACCAAACTGAAAACTGATATGTTTCAAAAGTGCAAAAGATTTTATAGGATTGAAATGTTTGACATTTCGTTTTGATTTGAGACGTGTTTTCTATGACTTGTTATGATCTATTTGAGTCCGTTTTAGCAAAACAAAAATGCTGGTGTGTTTAACAATTGCTTGTCCAGTGAAACAAACATCCCTTTTTAATCAAATTTGTGTGACATCTAATATTCCCGTGTATCTTCTTCTTACTCTGATCGTGTTCTTCTTTTCTTCTCCTCCTTCCCATCCTCCCCCTCGTCCTCCTCCTCCATCTTCCTTTTTCTCTGATCTTGTTCTTGTCTCCTCCTCCTCCTCCTCCTCCTTCTTCTTCTTCGTCTTCGTCTTCATCTTCTTCTTCTTCTTCTCCTTCTTCTTCTTCTTCTTCTTCTTCTTTCTTCTTCTTCTTCTTCTTCTTCTTCTTCTTCTTCTTCTTCTTCTTCTTCTTCTTCTTCTTCTTCACAAAGCAAGAAAACAAGATAAGCACAAGCACACACACACACACACACACACACACACACACACACACACACACACACACACACACACACACCACACACACACTCACACACACACACACACACACACACACACACACACACACACACACACACACACACACACACACACACACAACACACACGAACACGAACACGAACACGCTCAATACAATGCAAGTGTATAAAATATGCACATATAGATAAAATATGCACATATAGATAAAATATGCATAACCCATGCATTCTGCTTAGAATTCAGGTGGACAGAAATTCTTCGATCTGTACAGAACTTGTAAGCGTTGTCCTCAACTTTCCATGCCCCTGCAGGTTTTGATAATATTCTTTTAAAAAATGTGATAGTGATCTTTAGATAACAATAATATGCTGGTGAATGGGTCTTGGACCAAATAATTTTGGCGTTGGATAGACAGGCAGATAATTTGGCGTTGGATAGAGAAGCATATTATTTGGCGTTAGATAAAAAAAAACTGAAGATTTGGCGTTTAATTAAAAACAGATAATTTGGCATTAGATAGTGATCTCTAGATAATGAGAACATGATAATGAATAGGTCTTGGACCAAATAATTTTGACGTTGAATAGAGAAACAGATAATTTTTGGCATTGGATAGAGTAATAGATAATTTGGCACTAGATAAAAAGAACCCAGATAATTTGGCGTTGGTTAGAGCTACAGATAATTTGGCGTTTAATGAAGAAAGAAATAATTTGACGTTAGATAGAGAAATAGATAATGTGGGATAGGATAAAAATCAAATTATTTGGTGTTGGGTAGAGAAACAGAAAATTCGGCGTTGGATAAAGTAAGATGATTTGGTGTTAGATTAAAATAAAGATAATTTGGCGTTAGATTAAAAAAAAGAGATAATTTGGCGTTAGATAGAGAAAAAAGATAATCTGGCATTGGATTTATAAAAAGATAATTTGGCGTTGGATAGAAAAACAGATAATTTGGCGTTGAATAGAGAAACAGATAATTTGGAGTAAGATTAAATATTACAGATAATTTGGCGTTAGATAGAGCAACCGATAATTTGGTGTTAGATTAAAAAAGATAATTTGTAGTTGGATAGACAAACAGATAATTTGGAGTTGAATAGACAAACAGATAACTAAGCATTAGATAAAAAAAACACAGATATTTTGGCATTTAGCAGAGAAACAGACTGTGAGGTCTGTATGTTGGAGGGTATGGGGAAGGGAGTTACGCTTCATCTTTCTTTTAAAATATCTACTTTTTAACATTCAAATATTCACTGAAGAAAAACAGCATGGAAAATAAAGCATCCGACATGATACGTCAGGCACCTCCCAATTGATAACAGGAAGAGATCAGACAATCAACGTGATATGACAAATAATATGTTAACAGACAAAAACAAAAGGCAAGAACAAGTTGACAAGCATATATGAATCGAGTCAACAGATCAAGACACCCCTAAAAATGAAGGCAGACAAACAAAACAACTCAACAATGAAAAGCCCACCCAACAGCCACAACAAAAACAGCAACAACAAATTATAAAACAGTGATGATGATATCAGAAACATTTTGACAAAAGGGGGGGGGGGAGATTGAGTATGAGAGAGAGGGAGGGTTAAGAGAGAGAGAGAGGAGAGAGAGAGAGAGAGAGAGAGAGAGAGAGAGAGAGAGAGAGAGAGAGAGAGAGAGAGAGAATTAAAGGAAAGGAAATGAATGAATGAATGAATGAATGAATGATCTTTATTTTCCAAGGGAAGAGTAAGCATTCAAGTTTTTTTTTTCATCCGGCCCTTGCCCTGATAAAGAGAGAGAGAGACAGACAGACAGACACAGACAGACATAGACACAGACAGACGGACATACAGAGAGAGAGAGAGAGGGGGGGGGCAAGGCGAGGCAAGGCAAACTAGTTCATTCCCTAGGCCTCTGGCCCTCAGAAACAGTACGTAAAAATGCAGACACGACATAGAAGAGACACGAATCATGAATAAGCCACAAAAGAAAGATATATATTCAAAATGACATTATTGCCCACTTTTTGCTTGCCTCATCAGAAGTCCTATCCTTTGCTGTCTATGAAGTCAAAAAGTTTTTTTCAGTGCATGGAACGGGTACATTCCTAGTTTTCTTGTTTCAGTCATGGTTTGTTTTGTTTTTTTTGCACACATTGAAACCAAAATAACCCCTTGAAGATCAGGACACACTGAAAAGAAACTAGAAGCGTGCAACATAAACATGTACTGAGAGAGAGAGAGAGAGAGAGAGAGAGAGAGAGAGAGAGAGAGGAGAGAGAGAGAGAGAGAGAGAGAGAGAGAGAGAGAGAAAAAGTTGATTTGATTTATTCTTTTATAGCGAGGATAATGGAATAAGCACTCTTGTGCTTTTTTTCATCCAATCCCCGTGTGTATGCTGTTTTGTAAATGTCATCTGTTCCCACCGGCACACAATGGCCTACTCTTACGAATAGCGGAACAGGATTTAACGTGTGCGCAAGGTGTTCTGCGTGCGTTCGCACTCGGGCCTCGGTTTAAAGTCTCATCCGAAAGACTTTTGGGGAGATAGAGGGAGACAGAGAGAGACAGACAGATAGACAGAGACAGACAGATAGACAGAGACAGACAGACAGACAGAGACAGACAGACAAGACAGACAGAGACAGAGAGATTTATTTATTTATTTATTTTTCTTATTTATTTATCTCTTTTATATCGAGGATATGGAATAACCACTCATGTGCTTTTTTTCATTCAGTCCCCGTGTGTGTGCAGTTGTAAATATTGTCATCTTTTCCCGAGAGAGAGAAACAGACAGAGACAGAAAGACATAGACAGACAGACAGAGAGACAGACAGACACAGAAACAGACAGACAGACAGAAAGACAAATAGACAGACAGAGAACGGTTTTGCGCTTTATGCTAAATTGCAGAAGAGTAGACGGGTCTTCAGGGAACAAGAATACTTATTTTCAAAGCAGTCACGGACTAAGAAGTCCCTTTTCCGCATCATTAAAAAAGGATTTGCATTCAGCACAGTGTCTCAAACACCACCAATGGAAATGTGATTGTACAGCTTAGTAATTCTACAGCATTGTCTTTCTACACACATTATGTAGAATTCTATACCTCTGTATAATTATAGAACATAAGAGGTATAGAATTCTACACACATTAACAGTTCGCTAATATTAACAAGACGTGGGTTGTTTTTTTTGCTGACATTGACAAATCGCTGATAGTAACAAGATGTTTGTGATGACGTTGACAAATTGCTGATAGTAACAAGATGTTTGTGATGACGTTGACAAATCGCTGATAGTTACAAGATGTTTGTGATGACGTTGACAAATCGCTGATAGTTACAAGATGTTTGTGATGACGTTGACAAATCACTGATAGTTACAAGATGTTTGTGATGACGTTGACAAATCACTGATAGTTACAAGATGTTTGTGATGACGTTGACAGATCGCTGATAGTAATTAGATATGTCTGCTGACATTAACAAATCGTTGATAGTTACAAAACTATTTCTACACTACTGCCACTAACAACTCGCTGATAGTGTAATTATAGTAACAAGATGTTTCGGCTGACTTTGGCAAATTGCTGATGGTAACAAAAGATTTTCTACTGCCTTTAACAAATCGCTGATTGTGTAATTATAGTAACAGGATGTTTAAGCAGACATTGACAAATCGCTAATAATAGTAGCAATATGCTTCTGATGACTTTGGCAAATTGCTGATAGTAACAAAGGTATTTCTACTGCCACTAAAAAAATCGCTGATAGTGTAATTATAGTAACGAGATGTTTAAGCAGACATTGACAAATCGCTGATAGTAATTAGATGTGTCTGCTGACATTAGCAAATCGTTGATAGTAAACAAGATGCTTCTGCTGACATTGACAAATTGCTGATAGTAACAAAAATATTTCTACTGCCACTAACAAATCGCTGATAGTGTAATTATAATAACAAGATGTTTCTTATGACATTGACAAATCGCTGACACCAACAAGATGTTTCTGCAGACATTGACAAATTGTTGATTGTAACAAAGGTATTTCTGCTCCACTACCAAATCGCTGATAGTGTAATTATAGTAACAAAATGTTTCTACAGATATTGACAAATCGCTAATAATAACTAGATGCTTTTGATGACATTGACGAATTGCTGACACCGACAAGATGTTTTGTGAAGACATTGACAAATCACTGACACTAAGAAAAATAAATAATTCCAACACCTGAGCATCTCTCAGAATGTTTGGTTTTTGGAGTGTGGGGAAGATGTTAGCAGCAGCAGCAAGCAGAAGCATCATAATCCGTCAGTTTTTTTCTGTGGGAACTGAGCAGAAGGTGTTTGCTGCAAATGGAGGACAAGAAGAATGGAAGGAAGGAAAGAAAAGAAAAGAAAGGATAGAAAAGAAACCAAAGAAATAGGAATCCGCTGGGATAAAATCTAAAACATCTTGAAAAACCTCGGCTGGGCTTTGTCTCCATTGGTTAACTCCGCTCCAATCCAGTCCTGTTTGTCGCCAAGCCGACCACGAAGGTCATCCCAAGGTTGTTTTGAGCGTCAAGACTTAAAGCCCAGATTAAAACTGTGCAGTGAAGGACACTAATAGCCGAGTGGCTAAGACCCCTCGACTACTTCAATCCCCATTGGTCCATACAAGTCGTGGTTCGAATCTCAGCGACGTCTGGTGATTCAGGAGGGTGGGGGGGGGGTTACGAACTCCCAGTGCAGACCTGCCAGTGCCTTAAATCCTTTTGTGTGTGTGTGTGTATACACATGCAGAAAATCAAATATGCACGTTAAATATCCCGTAATTCATGCTACTACTGTCATCTTACTAGGGCCTTACTAGGTCGTGTCTCTGGTGTATCAACTCAAAACAGGCACCACAAAAAACACCACCAAAGTGAAGTGACCCAGCAGCAGTGCAGGGCCCCTCTGGCTGATGGCCCCACGGCGGCCTGACATTGGTGAGCTCCCTGTGGACTCCCGACTCTAAGGATGCGACATAAGAAAAACAATTTGGGTATGGCTTGGGCGGAGAAATTGAAATATGCGGTGTGGGAACAAGAGAACATGAATGTCACAGAAGATGAAACCTACTTACCCTACCACCACCACCATCCCCCCCCCCCAAAAAAAAAGAGAAATAATTAAAACACCCTGGTGAGTCATTGGGGAATGCATTGATAAACATCGGCAACAACAACAACTATTTTTATGTATTTTTTATGTTATACCACTTTGATGTCACAGCAGATTTCTCTGCGTGAAAGTTGGGCTGCTTTGCTCTCCCCAGGGAGAGCGCGTCGCCACAAGTGCAGCGCCACCCTTTTTTTTTTCTTTTACCTGTCTTCAACTGTATTTGTTTTCCTATCAGACTGGCTTTTTTTTCTTACAGAATTTTGCCAGAGACAACCCTCTTGTTGCCGTGGGTTCTTTTAAAGTACGTTAAAAAAAAAATATGTATAACACACGGGACCTCGGTTATCGTCTCATCCGAAAGACTATAAACATCAACAACAACAACAACAGCTAAACTAAAGCTACATTCCCTATAGACCACCGGAGGGTTAATCTATTTAAAGGCCAAAAGCACTTGTTTACCGCAGAAAATTCAGGTTAAAAACAACAACAAGAAAAGTTTTATCAGGGATCAAAAATTGATGTTAAAATCGGCGCAAAGTCACGCAAACCCGATTGATTTTTTTTTCAACCGCACAAATACACACGAGCATCATTTTGGCATGTGTTTGCCTTTCTGTCTGTCTGTCTGACTGAGCGTATGTATATATGTAGGTGGTGGGTGGGTAGGTAGGTAGGTAGGTAGGCTACATTTTTTTACATTTATTCTTTTATTCCGAGGATAATGGAATAAGCACTCATGTGCTTTTTACATCCAGTCCCCGTGTGTACGCAGTTTTGTAAATCTTGTCATCTATTACCACCGGCACACAATGGCCTACTCTTACGAAAAGCGGACCAGGATTTAACGTGTGCCCAAGATGTTCTGCATGCGTTCGGACGCGGGGCCTCGGTTTATAGTCTCATCTGAAGGACTTGTAAGGAGAGTGGGGTCAGCACTGATGTTAACTCCAGGAGAAAAAGCTCCTCGACCGGGAATCGAACCTGGGTCGTCAAATTGCGAGCGCAATGTTCTGTAAGGTAGGGTAGGTAGGTAGGTAGGTAGGTAGGTAGGTAGGTAGTAGGTAGGTGGTAGGTAGGTAGGTAGGTAGGCAGGTAGGTAGGCAGGTAGGTAGGCAGGCAGGTAGGTAGGTAGGTAGGTAGGTAGGTAGGTAGGTTGGTTGGTTGGTTGGTTGGTTGGTTGGGTTGGTTAGTTGGTTGGTATATGTATGTATCTGTTTGTTTGTCTGTATGTCTATCGAACTAATAGATCGATTTATCCGTTTCTGTATTTATTTAAAGCATTCGTTCGTCCGTAAGTCCGTACTTTTATTTATCCATCCCTTCTTCCATCCATCTTTCGATACAATCATAGATAAATGGATATAGATAAAAAGTAAAGGTGTCCTACAACCTATGCGGTCGTGGGTAACGAGATGTCAGAGACCTCAGCTTCTCTGGGGGCCAGCATGTTGAGGGCGGCGCCCATCTCCTCTCTCTCGCTGCTTTACCTTCCCTGGCACTAAAGAGGGCAGGTACCCATATACAGTTGGGTGAACTGTACTGAAGCCAAGGTGCGCAAATGGTCACCCATCCTCTTGGTAACCACGCTCAATGTTGTTTAACCTTAGCTTGGGGAGAGCGAGTGTTCTGACCACTGAGCTATCTCGTACCCATATACATCCATAGCCCCCCCCCCCCCCCCCCCCC
>JASPKP010001525.1:17500-28168 GCA_030674155.1 Stramonita haemastoma
TTCTGTCTCTGTCTGTCTCTCTCTCTCTATGTCTCTCTAACTCTCTTGTCTCTCTGTCTCTGTCTCTGTCTGTCTTTGTCTCTTTGTCTGTCTGTCTGTCTGCTGTCTGTCTGTCTGTCTCTCTCTCTCTCTCTCTCTCTCTCTCTCTCTCTCTCTCTCTCTCTCTCTCTCTCTCTCTCTCTCTCTCTCTCTCTCTCTCTCTCTCTCTCTCTCTCTCTCTCTTTGTGTATCTCTTCGGAAATTTTTTGTTTAATGTGTTTTGATATTCCCTAATCCTCTCTATCTCTCTCCCTCTCTCTCTTTCTCTCTCTCTCTCTCTCTCTCTCTCTCTCTCTCTCTCTCTCTCTTCTCTCTCTCTCTCTCTCTCTCTCTCTCGGTTTATTGTGTTTTGATATTCCCTAATCAGGACTAGGGCCAGATGAAAAAAAGTATGTGAACGCTTATCTGTGACCTTTAACCTGACTTCATTTGACTTGAGTTGACTTCACTTAGGCTGACTTAACCTGAGTAGACTTGACTTCAGTTGACTTGACTTAAACACGAGGCTATCCTGTACGTTTCAGTGAAATTGCTAGCTAGTTGGGGAATGCATACACCCCATACAGACAGACATGATAGGCAGAAAAACAAAGAAAAATTGAATTTGTAGCTCCTGTCTTCTCATCAAAGCCACAGAAGACTAAATCCATGTAGGCCTTGCCCGGGAAACAACAGCAGCAGCAACAACAAGAGCAGTAACAACCAAAACAGCATAAACAACGACGACAGCAACAACCACAACAGCATAAACAACAGCAACAACCACAACAACAGCAACAACAATAACAACAACAGCAACAACAACAATAACAACAACAACAACAACAAAATATGCCTCGTACAGAATTTGAACCCACGCTCTTCTAGCCCAAGAATCCCAAGTGTTTTATAACTACCTCACAGTTAATAACAATAACAGCCAAAAACTTAACACACCACTTCACCCCCCCCCCCCCCACACACACACACACACACACACCACCCAATCCACCCACAACCCCCATTTCCAAAACCCATACATCCTAGTCATCCCCAAGTTTCCCAGCATCTTTGCTTCAGTGCCAGAATATATATGAAAAAAAAAACCCAGCAAGGTATCAAGTTTCAGGAAGGTTTTGGAAAGCTCCAAAGATTATCCTCAACATCTAACCCTCTTTTTTTTTTACCTCCAAATCCGCTCTCGGGAACAGAAGAAGAAGAGAAAAAAAAAGACTACAGAGCTATACAGGGTTTTTAACGACACGAACAAATCCACACATGATTTAATAACCAGACGGGCATAGGTTGTATAAGGCATACATTTTTTTTTAATTCTTTTATATCGAGGATAATGGGATAAGCACTCATGTGCCTTTTTTCATCCAGTCCCCGTGTGTATGCAGTTGCGTAAATATTGCCACCTCTTCCCACCGGCACACAATGGCCTACTCTTACGAAAAGCGGAACGGGATTTAACGTGTGCGCAAAATTTTCTGCGTGCGTTCGTACACGGGGCCTCGGTTTATAGTCAGTCTCATCAGAAAGACTTTTGGGGAGAGTAGAATCAGCACTGATGTTAACTCCAGGGGGAAAATCCCCTCGACCGGGAATCGAACTCGGTATCAAGTTTCAGGAAGGTTTTGGAAAGCTCCCAAGATTATCCCTAACATCTAACCCTCATTTTTTTTACCTCCAAATCCGCTCACAGGAAAAGATAAGGAAAAAAAAGACTGCATGGCTATACAAGGCTTTTTTCAACGCTACGCACAAATCCACACATGATTTAATGACCAGACGGTATAGGTTGTATAAGGCGTACATACATACATATATTATTCTGCTGATGTGTCGTATGTGGACGGGATAGCCTAGTAGTTAGAACATTGTGCTTGGCAATTTGACGACCCGGGTTCGATTCCCGTTCAAGGGGATTTTTCCCATGGAGTTAACATCAGTGCTGACTCCACTCTCCCTTAAAGTCTTTCGGATGCGACTGTAAACCGAGGCCCCGTGTGCTGTGCGAACGCACGCAGAACAGCTTACGCACACGTTATATCCTGTTCCGCCATTTGTAAGAGTAAGCCATCGTGTACCGGTGGGGTTCGCTCATGTGACAGACAACAACAGTTGCTGTCTGAGTGTTCGACGAAGATGAAGAAAAAAACAACTGGACCAGAAAAACCAGACGTAGTGTAACTACATGTTTTTAAAACCTTGATATGTCTGCGTTGGTAAATATATAATTATTCTAGCGTAAGATGCGATATATTATTCTAGCTATACTCATCACTGATTTCGCTTTGTCAGAGAAAATACTGTCTAATAAACTATTTCAACCGAGTCCAGACATTGTAAATTCTGGGGGCTGTTGTTCTCTTGGGAAGAAGCACGTGTCAGCTCATTTGTAGCATCTACTCTGGTTTTTTGTCATTGTCTGTGAATACATTTGTTTTCTTCGCCAGAGCGGCTTTTCTCTACAGAATTTTTTTGGCCACCGACTACTGCTGTCTTTGTTGATGTAGGTTCTTTAACGTGAGCTAAAAATGTATTTAGCACCCCGTTTATAACTTTTCCAAAAGACTAGTGCCCTGACTACGACTCATTGTCAAGGATATATTGTTATTTGGAAAAATCTATCAAGAGATCATCAAGCCTATGACCTTTCGCTTTTTTAGCAAATACGTTTCCTAGAGCCACAAATACAGAGAGTGAGAAAAAGATAGAGAGACACAGAGAGAGAGGGGGGGGGGGGAGGGAGACAGACAGACAGACATACAGACTTATTTATTTATTTATTTATTTATTTATTTATTTATTTATTTATTTTATTCTTTTATATCGAGGACAATGGAATAAGCACTCATGTGCTTTTTTCATCCAGACCCCGTGTGTATGCATTTTTGTAAATATTTCATCTGTTCCCACCAGCGCACAATGGCATACTCTTACGAAAAGCGGGACAGGATTTAACGTGTGCGCAAAAGAGAGAGAGAGAGAGAGAGAGAGAGAGAGAGAGAGAGAGAGAGAGAGAGAGAGAGAGAGAGAGAGAGAGAGAAGAGAGAAATGAGAATGAGAGAGAAAATGAAAAAGAGAGGGAGAGAATCAGACAGACAGACAGACAGAGCGAGAGAGATAGAGATAGAGACAGAGAGAGGTGTAAACAACATCTAAACGAGCAACACCAATAAACATAAAAAGAACTAACTGAAACCCCGAAAAGAAAAGAAAAATAAAATCGTCTTAGAAGTATGAGACGCATTTAATCTTTCTAAATAAACCACTAAAAACATTTTTTAAGTTTAAAAATCCTGCGAAAAAGATGCTTCCATGCGTAGAGAGAGAGAGAGAGAGAGAGAGGAGAGAGAGAGAGAGAGAGACTAGGGGACAGCAATTTGTCGCCAGAGAATAAAATGGCTGCGTTATTCAAAACAGAGAAGAAGAAAAAGAAAGAAAAAAAAGGAATTCATATTCATAGAAACAACAAATGTGTGCATTAGATGGGGAAGAGGTTAGGGAGAGATGATGATAGACACGACCATTCACACCGTCAGTGTGCTTACAAGATCCTGTCGGAAAACACTGAAGTGCATCTTTTCCCCCATTTTCGGTTGTTGTTTTTTTTCTTTTTTAACTTGCTACAATCGTTATCATCATGGGTTGTTTTTTTTTTTTTGCAAAACTGCCTGCACTTTTCAACAAACCGATTTTCTTCTCTCCCCTTCCCCCTTCTCTCCCCTTCCCCCTTCTCTCCCCCTTCCCCCCTCTCCCCCCTCCCTGTCCCCCTCTCCCCCCTCTTCCTACCTCCCCCTCCCACAATGAACGCTTTTCCTTCCAACATTTTTTTTTAGGGTTCAATCTTTAAATGTTGTACAACATGACAATAAAGCAGATATATGTGTGTATTGTTGGACCGTGGTGCATATTATGTATGTACACAACTATGCTGAATTTTGTTTGGGCCACTGTTGGAGAGAATTATTCTAAAGTCAGATTGTCAAAGGAACAAAAAAGATAGGAAAACGAGTGAATGATCGACGTATCTGCCGCATTTTGTTGTTGCAAAGCTTGTCTTTGGCTTTTTTTTAATTAATTGTTTTGTGTTAGATGAATGATCGGAAAGCACAAAGAAACACACACACACACACACACACACCACACACACACACACACACACACACACACACACACACACACACACATACACTCTCTCTCTCTCTCTCTCTCTCTCTCTCCTCTCTCTCTCTCTCCTCCTCTCTCTCTCTCTCTCTCTCGGGTCTAGGGGTGATGTCCCTTGGATGTAGACAGGCACACCAAGAGCTGCGGTAAATTTTGGTTAAAAAACCGATTTTATCCAGCACTATGCCCGTTGATGGATTACCCACAACGCTGGAGGTGACCTTAGGTGCCCTGCTACAGAAAAGTCACCTGACCTCCTGGAAAATCTGTGGAGAAGGAGACAGCACCACAGTTGTAATCAGGCTGAAGACCGGTTCTGACACTGTCAACATGGCGGGACAACAAACATCAGTCCCGCAGTGTTACCGAAAAAAGCCTCCCAGTCAGCGTGACAGGGACAGAAGAAGGGCGGAGGAGAGAAGACAGGCTGAGCAGAGAAGACAGGCAGAAGAGGAGGAGAGGAGACAGGCAGAGGAAAGGAGACAGGAAGCAAGGCAAGAAGATTTAAAGACCAGGGAAAATGAAAATTTTAATTGTGAAAATTCTCTCGGTCTGTTTATGTGTATGCCTCCATCAAACCGCAGTGTTCCGCACAGCGACACGCCCCTGTCTCCAGACCACACTTCGCCGCATGGCCTGCGCTCTGCACGTGAATTTCACCCCATGGCCTCTGATGTCATCCTGGCTGAAACCGACACAGGCGCTGATCATCAAAACAAAACTGACCTTGTGTGTTTGCCTGCAGTGGATACAGCGGGGGACAGTGACTGTGACGATGCGCTACAGAAGGCTGAAGACTCTGACTACAGTGTGGAGATCATCAGAGACTATGTCAGTGAACTAACTGATAGATCTCTACAGAGAAAACTGCGGAATACTTCAAGGAATCGGGACTTTCGCCGTGTGTTGGTTTCTGAAGATAGGTCCTCTACAGTGATCTGTGAAAGTGACGACGTGGTATTCCAGTTTGACTGGACAGCTGAAAGTGGCGTGCCTACCAATATCTTTTGGTTTGCCAAAAGGGACACTAAATGCATGAACCAGAAAGAACGGGAAATTTACGCCAGACTGAAGCTGTGGACACCTGCTGACCGCAAGAAGATTAAAGACGGGATCAGTGCAGGACTACACGACTTACACATGGTTATGGATGTGGTCAGATTATTTCTGGGATAAACAGGACTGGTTACTTTTTGACTAAGTGTGGAGTGTATAAGTCTGCATCATCTGAAGATCTTCCGGACACGTCCAGTGACCAGCCAGCAGTACAACCACGACAGTTCTTCGGTCCCTGCTTCGACATCCATTAGCCGGTTATTACCAGTGACATTCACACACATGTGTAACCATATATAAACAATACCGCGTTTTGGTTACCACTCGCGAAGAATCATTGATATTGTACAGTATTCGATTTTGTTGTACCTTTCGATTTCGGTCCCTTTCCCCAACTACCCTTTTGTGAATGGGTTGAAAAGCTTAACACAATAAATCTTTGTCATTGTCATTGTCATTGTCTCTCTCTCTCAAAGAAACCCAATTCTACTTGGCCTTGCAATTTAAGACCTGTTGTTCTCACATCACTTGCGATGAAAACATTTTGAAAAGATCGTAAAATCTCTTTCCGTTTCAGAGAAAGACCTTGACCCATTACAATTTGCGTACAGGTCTAGAAGGAGTGTCGAAGATGCCAAACTATTCATTTTGAACAAGCTGTACAGCCACTTAGAAACACCTGACTCTCATGCCAGAATAATAAATCTTTGCTGATTTTAGCTCAGCTTTCAATACAATGCAGCCTCATATTCTGGTTAGCAAAATACTTTCAAAATTTGACGTAGACAACTTGTTCGTTGGCTGATCGAATTTTTAACTGACAGGCCACACAGCGTGTTTTTGCCAACAAAATATCTTCATCGGTTAGATATACCTGCACTGGTTCTCCACAGGGCTGTGTCCTCTCGCCACTTCTGTACTTTCTAAACACAGATGACTGCAGAAACAGCTATGAAAATTCATTTCTGGTAAAATTTGCGAACGACAGTGCTGTTGTCTCTCCTATCTGAATCAGTCCTAGACCATGGTCCAGCCCTTACCGAGTTCCTACATTGGTGTGATGAGGCCTATCTGGAGCTAAAGGTTTCTAAAACTAAAGATCTTCCTATTGATTTCAGAAGATCGGAGCACACTTCTGAGAATACCATCATCCATAATGAAGAATTTGAAAATGTTTCAAAATACAAGTACATGGTAACTGTTGTGACCACAAGTTAAACTTGGACGCTAGCACTGATGCTATTGTCAAAAAGGGGCAACAACGTGTGTATTTTCTAAGAAAGCTGAACTCATTTTTGTTGACAAAAAGATTCTTTGTTTTCCAAGTCTTACATAGAGTGTTCTAAGTTTTGCTTTCATTTGTTGGTGCAATAACCTTAGCATTAAGAACAAGAGTGGTTTTCAGAGAATTGTAAGAATCTGCTCAAAAAATAACTGGAGAAAACCAAAGATGTCAAGTCGTTATGTAATCAGCAGCTTGTACGCAAAGCGACTGCCATTTTGGCCGATCCCTCCCACGCTTTGTTTTCATAAATCAATATTTGCCTTCAGGACGCCGTTTTCAGTGCAACAAAAGCAAAACAAGTGGAAAAAACAATTCTTTTGTGTCAGTAGCCATCCGAATTCTAAATTCATAATAACACTGACAACCCAGTTTTTACACTTCTCTGAATTACTTATCTGATAGCCACTGTTATAAGTGTAGTCAATTTATACGTGTGCATATAATTGTACGTGTACATGTGCTCACAAAATAATTGTGTCTTATTTTTGGCTTTACTGATTTTTTTAATTGTTTGTAAGTTTATATGTCTTTTCTAGCCAATGGTCTTACAACATTACATTTATTGGTGTGTGGTGTGCGTGTGTGTGTGTGTGTGTGTGTATGCGCGCGCGTGCGAGCGTGCGTGCAGGTATGCGTGCGTAGGCGAGTGCGTGCGTACAAGCGTAAATAATAGTTCATATAATTTTTCTAGTCAGTGGTCTCAATAACATTATATTCCCACATTGGTAGGTGTGGGGGGGAGGGTTGTGCGTGTGTGCGCACGCGCGCGAACATGTCCTGCGTGGGTGTGTGTGTGAGCGTTTGTGATATTTTTTATTTGAAGTTTTCTTAGAATGTTTGAATAAATATGAAAAGTAGCTATCTTGTGTCTTTTGCTTGTGATTTATATCAATATGCCTGTCAATTTTTGTAATTGCTATTCATGGGGATGACTAAATTGTTTTTGACTTAACTCTCTCTCTCTCTCTCTCTCTCTCTCTCTCTCTCTCTCTCTCTCTCTCTCTCTCTCTCTCTCTCTCTCTTCTCTCTCTCTCTCTCTCTCTCTCTCTCTCTCTCTCTCTCTCTCTCTCTCTCTCTCTCTCTCTCTCTCTCTCTCTCTCTCTCTCTCTCTCTCCCTCTCTCTGTCTGTCTGTCTGTCTGTCTCTCTCTCTCTCTCTCTCTCTCTCTCTCTCTCTCTCTCTCTCTCCTCTCTCTCTCTCTCTCTCTCTCTCTCTCTCTCTCTCTCTCTCTCTCTCCTCTCTCTCTCTCTCTCTCTCCACACACACACACACACACACACACACACACACACACACACATTAAACACTTTTACCCACCAATACACACAACCACAGTTTGTTAGCGCTGGGTGCTAAGTCTTTCAGACAAATTGACAAACCAGATCCCGTGTGTCAGTGATTACAAACCATTTAAGTCAAACCCAAAAAGAATCCCACATCAACAGAAAGCTCCCTCACTAAATTTTGATTTTATTTTTATAAAACCCTCTCTGAAAGAGAAAAAAACAAAACCCCTCACAGACAGACAGAACACAACAGAACAGAATAAGATCATGCTTCACACTTGAATTGAGACATTCTTCCCAAGAGAGCAGTAGCTCCCCATTTCCCACAAAAATTTAATGTCTGGAGTCTGCTAGACTGGTCTAACCAGGACATTTCTACCACCTAGTATATTTTCACCATCGCAGACAAAAAAAAACCTGGGGATTTAAAGACACGTGAGAACGTGTCATCTTATTTTCCCGTCTGCTTGTCAAACTCATCTGTTTCTTCGCCTCTGTCCAATTGGAAGACGGTTTCACGGCTCAGAAACTCTTCCGTTTCTGCTCACTGGAGCATGAGTGTGGGGAGGAGGGAGGGGGACGGGATAGCTTAGTGGTCAGAACATTGAGCTCGCAATTTTGACGACCTACCCGGGTTCTATTCCCCGTTCGAGGGTTTTTTTTCCTCTTGGAATTAACTAACATCAGTGCTGATGACTCCACTCTCCCCCGAAAAAAGTCCTTCGGATGAGACTATATACCGAGGCCCCGTGTGCGAATGCACGCAGAACATCTTGCCGCTCACACGTTAAATCCTGTTCCGATTTTCGTAAGAGTAGGCCATTGTGTGCACGTGGAAAGAGATAAGATTTACAAAACTGCATACACATGGGGACTGGATGTAAAAAAAAAAAAAGCACATTAGTGTTTATTCCATTATCCTCGATATAAAAGAATAAATAACATAAACAAATAAGTAGATAAATTAAAAAAAATGAATAAATAAAATAACTAAATAAATGAGTGAACTTTGCAGACTAAGGAGATACAGCTGCCCAGAAACAATTTATTTATTCATTTATTTTACACCGCTTTATGTCACAGCAGATTTCTCTGTGTGAAATTCGGGCTCCTCTCCCCGGAGAGAGCGCGTCGCTACAAGCACAGCGCCTACCCATTTCTATTTTTTCCTTTTCTTGTCTGCAACTGTATTTTGTTTCCCTATCAGAGTCGCTTGTTCTCCAGAATTGTTGCCGTGGGTTCTTTTACATGTGCTAAATAATTATGTGTAACACACGGAACCTCAGTTTTTCGTCTCAACCGAAAGACTAGCACCCAGACCACCACTCATCTAATGGATTGGGGGGGGGGGAGTTTTGGGCCCAAACGGGATTCGAACCGCCGCACACTCCCGACCCAGACTTTCACTTTCTAGACAGGCGCGTAATCTGAAGACCACCGATCCCCCTCAATAGCATACAAAACACGTGAGGGGAATATGCGTGGCATATACACATCCACTACGCGCTCTAGTCATTAAATCATAGTGCGTGGATTTGCCGCGAGTCGTTAAAATCTTGTATAGCCGTGTTAGTTCCTTTTTTTCTTTTCTCCTGTAGGCCGATTTTCAGAGAGAGAGAGAGAGAGAGAGAGAGAAGAGAGAGAGGGGCGGGGGGGGGGGGGGGGGAGAAAGAGAGAGTGAGACAGAGAGAGAGAGAGAATGAAGGGGGCTAGGTTATGGGAATAACCTCTGAAACATTAAAAAAAATAATAACAATAATAATAATAATAATAATATGATGATAATAATAATAATAATAATAATAATAATAATAATAATAATAATAATAATAATAATAATAACATATAATAATAACATATAATAATAATAATAGTTATAATAATTATGATGATGATGATGATGATGATGATGATGATGATAATAATAATAATAATATAAAAAAACTTGCTAAGAGTTTATACCTTGCTTCTTTTTTTTTCAGTCTGGCTAGGCTGGCACTGGAGAACTTAGAAGCTGAGGAAACATGAGGATATCCAGGATATGATATGGGAGTGTCTTATTGGCGAGGAGGTGAGTAGTTTTTGGTTGTTATGTTGTTGTTGTTGTTGTTATCGACTTGTAAGATAGTTATGAAACGTTTGCTTAAAGAGTCTACCGTTGTCATTGTATTTTTGCCTGGCTTCTGCCTTTGTCTCTGTCTCTCTCTTCTGTCTCTCTCTCTCTCTCCTCTCTCTCTCTCTCTCTCTCTCTCTCTCTCTCTCTCTCTCTCTCCTCTCTCTCTCTCTCTCTCTCTCCTCTCTCTCTCTCTCTCTCTCCTCTCTCTCTCTCTGGTTCTGTCTGTGTGGTGTGTGTGTTTCTCTTGTTTATGTGTGTGTGTCGTGTCTGTATCTCTCGCTTGTCTTGTGCGTCTCCTTTTCTCTCTCTCTCTCTCTTCCCTTCTTCTCTCTCTCTCTTCCTCTCTCTCTCCCCCTTCTCTCCTCTCTCTCTCTCTCTCTCTCTCTGTTGTCTATGTGTCTCTGTTTCTGTCTATGTCACTCTGTTTCTATGTGTCTCTTTCTTGTCTGTCTGTGTGGGCTGTCTGTTCCTGTCCTGTGTGTCTCTTTCTTGTCTGTATCTCTCTCTTGTCTGTCTGTCTACCTCTCTCTCTGTCACTCGTCTGTCTGTATGTCTCTTGTGTCTGTCTCCTGTCTTCTGGTGTCTCTTTCTTGTCTGTCGGTGTATCTCTATCTTGTGTGTGTGTGTGTGTGTGTTTGTATCTTGTCTGTCTGTGTGCTGTTCCTGTATCTGTCTTTCAAACTTCTCTCTATCTCACTGTTTGTTCTGCTGTCTCTTTCTTGTCTGTCTGTC
>JASPKP010001526.1:0-28168 GCA_030674155.1 Stramonita haemastoma
GTGCTTACAGTCATCAATACATGGCAAAAATCGAGGAAAACATCTGCAGTCTTCAAGGAAGACACCGACTACAATCATCGAGGAAGACATCGACTACAATCATCGAGGAAGACACCGACTACAATCATATTTATATTTTATATTTATTCTTTTATATCGAGGATAACAGAATAAGCGAATCATATGCTTTTTTTCATCGCAGTATATCTTGGAGCAGAATATCACGGTTTTGTGGAGAGCTAAACAAGACTGAGGAAAACGTTGTGTGAAATAATATTGGAAAAAAAACAGCGACATCAAAATGAGGCACACAGAACAGAAACAGTTCGTTTATATGAAGTGCAAGAAATTCATTGCTCCACACCAAAGAACAAACTTTTGTAAGTTGCATTTATTTTATTGCTTTTTTTATGTAGAGAGGTGTAGAGCACCCAGCAAAATAAGAAAAAAAGGAAAGGAAAAATATACACAAGATTATCCCCCCTCCCCCAAAAAGTTTTTTTTTTTTTAACTAATTCAAAAAAGCTTTTAAAAAATGTATTTTTTTAAAGACAGAAAAAAAAAAGAAAAGAGTGTGCTTTAATACATGCATATTGAGTGTTTGTGCCACGTGTTTATTTTATTTATTCATTTATATCGAAGATAATGAATAAGCACTCATGCTTTTTTTTTTTTTTACATTCAGTTCCCATGTGTATGCAGTTTTGTAAATATTTTCTGTTCCTACCGGTACACAATGGCTTTTGTTCAATTTGATTGTTTTTTAAGAGGACTGTAGGTTAAAGCAGGACTTGACAATTTTTATCTTCTGCATGTGTGTATGCACAACGGAAATTAAGGCACTGGCGGTCTGCTCTTGAAGTTGGCCTAGGAGATCGTACTGTGCTTCTGGAAAATGCATATCATGGTTACTTAAATGATAGAGCGATACTGAGATTTTTTGTTTTCATGATATAAATTTTGTTCGGGATGTGTTTGAGGAACAAGAGCAAGGTGGCAAAAGTGTTGCTTTGCTTTTTTTTTTTTTTTTTTGCTTTTGTTTTTGTTACTGGGCTGGTATTTTAGTGTTGATCAGCAGTAATATTTTATGTGCAAGACTGCTTGCCCACCATTGGCAGTCATATTCCGACTGTCGAGGATGTGAAGTAGGTTTTCTAAATAGAAATCCGCTTTTGTGGTGGGTTTTTTTTTTAATTGTGGAGCAAGAAATCAAGAAATTTTTCTTTGTTTTTAAATCCCCCCCCCAAAAAAATCGGGACTATGAATAATTTGGGAAGAATTTTACAAGGATAGAGGTCTCTGTTGCTTGGGTTTTGTTTTTTTAACAGTAGGATCAAATGATTTTGTAAGGGGGGGGGGGGGGGGTAAATGCTGTTTCAGTATACTACACTTAAGCTTGTAAGACTGGCAACATATACATAGGCAATGCTTTTTAAAAAAATTTCCAAATTAACTGATTTATCACTTCTATTTAACATGCATTGTAAGACTAGTATTGATTTTGGATACTTTTTAAAAAGTTTTTTTTTAATATTATAATCAAAAAGTAGTGTGGGAAAATATTTTAAATGTACCCCTTGATGCCCAGTTGGTCTTTGTTGGGCTGGTATTAATCTGTGATGCTTTTTATGTGGGATTTTTTTATAGTTAAAAACGCATTTATGATAGGGGAGAGAGTGGTGTGTTCCTGTAGAATTTTTTTTAATATGGAATAATTAGTTTCCCATACAACCAGTATATCTTTCATGATTTATTATAGTGTGAAGAAAATACACACATTAGATTGACGTTTTTGAAAATCAGATTTTTTTTTCATACTTTGCAAAACGTTAGGGATAATTTTCAGTAAAAAAAAGTGAAGAAGGAGAGAGAGAGAGAGTGTGTGTGAGTGGTGTGTGTGTGTGCGAGCGCGCGGGCGCAAAGGGAGCGGTAATTAGGGGACATCAGGGTTAGTAAGAGAGATAATTCCATCCCTCCTGTCTTCAGTCCTGTAGATTTTCTCTTTCGGCAATTCTGTCCCCATTGGCTATGTTCTCGGCGTCGGAAGTCTGTGGCCTTTTTTTGTGGTTTCCTGCTCTCCAGCTTTCTCTGGGTTACCGTGTTTATGACATAGCTGATCTGAGGTGTCCTAACACCTTTCGAAATATTTCATTTTTACTTTTCCTCAAAGTTCAGGTTGTTTTATTCAATTCTTCCAAGATGCCTTAGTTGGTTTTCCTCTTGGTTATTTTTAGTTTTCTGTAGAACTATGTCTTGGTTTTGATTCAGTTTTTTATCTGCAGCTTTAAGAGTTTCCCCCCTTTATTTCCATTTTTAAAAAGGCCAAATTAGTGTAAGCAGTAATTTGAAATTGAGCTCAATTCTGAAACCCGTCTTTCCAAATGCTAAGGACTATTTTTTGTCTTGAGCAGTTCGTGTTTTAATAATAATCTTTTGCTCATGAGGTATTGGCTGATTTGTATGACCTAAGGTATTTGAAATGTTCAACAATTTTTAGGTGTTCTCAATCAACTTGTATGTTTCGATTCAAGGATCCACTAAAATGCATGACTTAAAGTTAGTCTTCTTGGCATTGAGTTTAAGGCCTGTAGTTCTACCCCTCAATTTACTTTAACAAAAAGTTTGCATGTTACCTTTAACAGCCTGATTCGAGAGCAGTGTCATCCCGTATCTGAGTTGGACCCCGACAGTCTTTATACGAAATTCTGTAATCACTGTGTTGGTGTTGTTTTTAAATGTTCCCCAAGACTCGTTTTGAATTTTTGAAAACTTTTCACGGGACTAAACTTATTCAAAATTGTAAGGCCTTAAATCACCTTGGGGATAGCTCAACTGAAATTTTTTTTATTAAAAATCTAAATACTGAAATATCACTTTGCAAATAGTTCAACTGGAAAAAAAATTATAAAACATCGAAACACTGAAGTCCGAACAAATAACGCTAGTTGCAGATGAGACTTGAAATTTATGATTTAAAGAAAGATCTTCAGCATTGTGTCTACAGCTACACACGCTATGGTATCTGTGTGCTCTTGTGTCCACATGCATTCAGACAGGCAGGTAGCCAACTGACTGACAGCCCTTGCCCTTATGCTAACTGTCAACTCTAACCCTAACCCCAACAGCTAACCTTTACTCTAACCCTGGCCCCTCATGTGGACACAAAGAGCAGATGGAAATCGTGGCAGATGCTGACACATTGCAAGACATTTTTCTAGAGGGGGGGAGGGTAGAATTTGGGGGAAAGATGAAGGAAAGGGGAGAACACAGACGCATTGGTAAACAGTTTTCTCCAGGCTGGTCTGTCTTCATCCTTTCACAGTATGTCATGTCAAGGCCTGTCCAGTATTTGAGGTTTCGTATCCATTTCATCTCTCTTCCCCCGTATCTTTCTCCCTCAAGTGTCCCCTGTAGGATAGTCTTGGTCAGAGAGCTGTGACATGGCCAAACCACGCCAGCTTCCTCCTCCTCTACAACGGCCAGAAGCGGTTTTTTTGTGTGTGTTGTTTGTTTTTGTGTTGTTTTTTGTTGTTGTGTTGTTGTTTTGTTGTTTTTGGGGGTCGGCCCGGCTTAGCCTATGTGGTCACTTCGTGCTGTACTGACTCGGTGATACTGTGGCCCCCCTTAAGAGAGATGTAGAAACCTCAATTTCTTTCAAAAGCTGAATTTTTTTTCTTTTAGTTCTGCAGATAGGGCTCCGTTTTTACAGCAGTGCGAAAATGGGTGCTCTAGGCAACTTCATTTTTGTTACGAAGCTAGTCTGTTTTTCTCACTCAGATTAGGGGGGGGGGGAGGATGGTTTATAGAATAGACTGGAGGTATTCACTAAGATGGGCAGAAATCATGTTCAGGTCAGTGGGAGTGATGATTGACTCGTGTGTGTGTGTGTGTGTGTGTGTGTGTGTGTGTGTGTGTGTTGTGTGTGTTGTGTGTGTGTGTACTGCAGGCAAGTTTACGCTGTTGTGAAACCAGCTTTAAAAGTTGTGTGGGTGCATGTGCTTGTTTTGTTTGGTCTTTTTCAATTATTGTTAGTGAAAAGTGCAGTTACCAAAATAGTTGCACTGTGAACTGTGTGTATATGCACGGGCTCTGAACTTAACTTGTGTACTTTCATATGTGTTAAATTAATGTTTGTGGGGTAGAAAAGGAAGAATGACAGGAGTAGGGCATATGACACTTAAGACAGAAAGAATGAGGTAGACTGTTTTTGCATGATGGATTTGGTTTTATACGTGAGATTTTTTTCTGTTCGTGATTTGAAGAAAAATTATCAGCTAAAATGACAAATTTGGACTTAAAATGGCCTTTAAGCAGGTATTTCATCAGTTTGTGTGGGTGTCAAATCTGTGTACTGGTCTTCCATTAATTGGGAGATCATTGCAGATTTTACTCCAAAAAATTGATGAAATCGTAAGAAAAATGTGTGAAGAGGATAATGCTGTATTGTTTAGATGTAGTGATCATATGAAAACTTAATGTGAAAAAATTCTGCTGTACTGATTTTAAGTGTAGTAGTTAATACTGTCTGCCTCTGTGGGCTTTTATTTATTTATTTTTTTTTTTAATTAATCGAGAGCAAATAGAAATGACAAGAAAAATGAAATATTGTATAATGTGGAAAGTGTTGGGGGGGGGGGGGAGTCTTTTCTCAAATCCCATCAAAAGTGAAAGCAAAAATATAGTCTTGTAATTACCATTCATATGGCATGATGTTGTTCTCGGGTTGTTGTTTTTTAATGATCAAATCAAATAGAAACTGACCAAAAAAAAAGGAACAGTGTGGAAAGTGTTGGGGAGAAGGGGTATTTTTATTCGAGTCACATCAAATGTGAATACAAAAATATAATCCAGTGACTGCCATGGATTTTGTATAATGTTGGTTTTCTTGGGGAGGGGGGGGGGGGGGGGGGCTTTTTGGGGGTTGCTTTTTTTTTTTAAAGAAAAAGAAACTGGCAAGAAAAATGAGACAAGTTTGTATAATGATGTGAAAAGTGTTTGGCAGGAGTGGTTTTTTCTTAACAAATCACATTAATGTAAAAACAATAATATTGGTATTGCATGATTTGTTGCTTTTTTAATGATCGGATCAAATAGAAACTGACGAGAAAAAAATGGAAACTTAAAATGTTAATGTGGAAAGTGTTGGGGAGAAGGGGTCTTTTTTCAAAATCTCATCAAAAGTGAAAGCAAAAATGTTATTGCATAATACTGTGATTTAAAAATAATAAGACCAAATAGAAAGACAAATGGAACAGTTTGTATAATGATGTGGATCGTGTTGGGGAGAAGGGGTTTTTTCAAAATCACATCAAATGTGAAAACAAAAATATTGATATGCATGTTTTTCTATTGCTTTTTAATGGCTAGACCAAATAGAAACTCACAAGAAAAATGGAACACTTTGAATAATGATTTGGAAAGTTTTGGAGAAGGTTTTTTTTTCAAAATCACATCAAAAATGAAAGCAAAAATGTTTATTGCATAATGTTGTGATTTAAAAACAAAAAAAAAGATCAGACAGATGGAACAGTTTGTATAGTGATGTGGAAAGTATTGGGGGAGAAGGGGTCTTTTTCAAAATCACATCAAGAATAAAAGCAAAACTTTTACTGCATAATGTAGATTTTTTTTTTAATATCGATTTGACAAATGGAACAGTTTGTATAAATGATGTGGAAAGTTTTTGGGGAGAGGGGGTTTTTCAAAATTACTAAATGTGAAAACAAAAATATTGATATTGCATGTTTTCTGTTGCCGTTTTGATGGCTTAGAACAAATAGAAACTGACAAGAAAAATGGACACTTTTGAATAATGATTGGAAGTGTTCTAGAGAAGGGGTTTTTTTCAAATCACATTTTGGAAGAAAAATATCGATTTTTGGGCATGATATGTTGCTTTTCTAATGGTCAGAGCAATTAAACATGAAGGGTTTTGTTCTTTTTAAACAGGAACTGTTTGTATTAATGTGGAAAGTGTTGGGGAGAAGGGGTCTTTTTCCACATCACATCAAATAAGAAAAATTATAGTATGCATAAAATTTAGTCTTGTAATTACCATGATTTTGCATAATTGTTTTCAATGATCAGTTGAAGTAAAAACTGACAAGAAAAATTAAACAATTTGTTTTAATGATGTAGAACGTGTTGGGGAGAAGGGGTTCTTTTTTTTAATACATATCAAACGTGAAAAAAAGTATCAATGGTGCATAATATTGTTTGTTGGCTCTTTTAATGACCAGGTCGAATATAAAGGAAAATGAAACAGTTTGTATAAAGATGTGGAAAGTGTTGGGGAGATGGGGCCTTTTTTCTATATCACATCAAATGTGAAAGCAAATTATATTGTCCTGTGATAGAAATTGTATGCTTGTTGTATTTTTATCATCAGATCAAATAGAAAACAGAAGATAAATGGAAATTATTGTATAATGTGGAAAGATTTGGGAGAAGGTTTTTTCCCAAAATCTCATCAAATGTGAAAGCAAAAATTATCATTGCATAAAGTTGTGATTTTTTAAAATAAGATCAAAAAGAAAGAAAAATGGGGCACTTTGAATAATGTGGAAAGTGTTGGGGAGAGGGGTGGGGTTTTTTTAATATCATATGTGAAAACAAAAACATTGATTTTGGGCTTTGTTTTCTTGCCTTTTTAAATGGTCAGACCAAACAAACATGGAACGGGTTTGTTTGTTTTTTTAACATGGAACAGGTTGTAAAATGTGAAAAGTGTTGGGGAAAAGGGGTCTTTTCCATATCATATCAAATGTAAAAAATATAGTCATGTGATTAAATTTTAGTATTAAGATTGCCATTGATATTTCACAATGTTCTGTTTTCTTTTTCTTAATGATCTGATCAATACAGGAAAATGAAAAGTTTGTATAATAATTCGGAGAGTGTTGGGGAGAAGGGGTCTTTTTTTCTTCAAAAACACATTAAAACGTTAAAAAAATCATATTGCATAATATTGTTTGCTGTTTTTTTTACAAACGGGGATCAAATAGAGACAAATGGAAAGTATTGGGGAGAAGTCTTTTTTCAAAATTGCATCAAATGTGAAAACAAAAATATTGATATTGCATAATTTGTTGCTTTTTTTTTAATGATCAGATCAAATAGAAACTGACAAGAAATTAGAACTTTAAATAATAGTTTTGAAAGTTTTGGGAGAAGGGGGTTTTTTTCAAAATCACATCAAATGTGAAAGCAAAAATTATTGATATTTGGGCCCAATGTTTTGTTGCATTTTTAATAGAGCAAATAGAAACATGGAACAGGGTTTTTTTAATAACATGGAACAGTTTGTATAATGATATGGAAAGTGCTGGGAGACGGGGTCTTTTTCCATATGACATCAAATGTTTAAAAAAGTATGTCATAATAAGCACAGTCTTGCCATTAATATTGCATGGTGTTTTGTTTCTTTTTAGATGATCAGATACAAAAAAAAATAACAAGAAAAATGGGACAGCTTGTATATAGTGATGTGGAAAATGTTTGGGAAAGTGGGTGGTTTTTTTTCAAATCACATCAAACGTGAAACAAAAATATCAATAATGGGACATTGTGTTTAAAAAAAAAAAAATCAAATTATATACAGTTTTATATGTTTAAAGGAAAATGTTAGGGAGACGTGGTCTTTTTTCCATATCACATCAAATGTGAAAGAAAAAATATAGTCATATGAATGATATTGTATGCTTGTCTGTTCAATTTCAATCATCAGATCAATAGAAACAACATAAATGGAACATATTGTATAATGATGTGAAAAGACTTGGGAAGAAGGGATTTTTTTTCAAAATCTCATCAAATGTAAAAGCAAAAATGTCTTGCATAAAGTTTGTAATTTTTTAAAATAACATCAAAAGAAAGAAAAATGGAGCACTTTGATAATGTGGAAAGTGTTGGGGTGGAAGGGTGTTGTTTTTTTTTAATAACATCAAATGTGAAAATATTGATATTGCATGATGTCTCCTTGGTTATTTTCACTGGTCAGATCAAACAAACATGGAACCGGTTTTTTTGTTTTTTTTTAACATGGGAACAGTTTGTAAAATGATGTGAAAAGTGTTGGGGATAGGGGGTCATTTTCCATATCAAATGTGGAAAAATGGTCATGTGATTCAATTTTAGTATTGAAATTGTCATTTTATATTGCAAAATGTTTTGTTGCTTTCTTTTCTTAATAATTGATCAGACAAACGGGAAAAATTGATAAGTTTGTATAATGATTTGGAGAGTGTTGCGGGAAGGGGCCCTTTTTTCTTCGAAAACACATTAAACGTAAAAAAAATTCATGTTGCATAATATTGTTTGCTGGGGTTTTTTAATAGCGAGATCAAATAGAGACAAAGGGAAACCCAGTTTGTAGATTGTAATGATATGGAAAGTATTGGGGAGAGGGGGTCTTTTTTTTCAAAATCACATCAAATGTAAAAACAAAAATATTGATATTGCAAGATTTGTTGCTTTTTTTAGAAATGAGCAGATCAAATAGAAACTGACAAGAAAAATAGAACACTTTGAATAATGATTTGAAATGTATTGGAGAAGGGGCTTTTTTTCAAAATCGCATTCAAATGTGAAACCAAAAATATTGATATTGCATGATGTTTTTTTTTGCTTTTTTTAAATGATCAGAGCAAATTAGAAACATGGAACAGGTTGTTTTTTTTAATAACATGGAACAGTTTGTATAATGTTTATGGAAAGTGTTGGGGAGATGGGGCCCTTTTTCCTATGATATCAATGTTAAAAAAAATAGTCCTGTGATAAAATATGGGTCTTGCCAATTAATATTGCATGGTGTTTTGTTGCTTTATAAATGATCAGATAAAAGAAAAAACTGACAAGATAAAATGGGACAGCTCGTATATAGTGATATGGAAAGTGGGAGAGTGGGTCTTTTTTTTTCAAAATCACATCAAACGTGAAAACAAAAATATTAAATATTGCTAATATTATTGTGTTTTTTAAATAGATCAAATATAAAGAAAAATGCAACAGTTTATATTATGTTATGGAAAGTGTTGGGGAGAAGGGTCTTTTCTCCATATCACATAAAATGTGAAAGCAAAAATATAGTCCTGTGATTGTATTGTATGCTTGTATGTTGCATTTTTAATCATCAGATCAAATACAAACCGAAGATAGATGGAACATATTGTATATGATGTGGAAAGACTTGGGAGAAGGGTTTTCCCCAAAAAATCTCATCAAATGTGAAAGTAAAAATTTCATTGCATAAAGTTGTGATTTTCTTTTTTTTTTAATATCAAA
This sequence comes from Stramonita haemastoma, assembly GCA_030674155.1. Lineage (NCBI taxonomy): Eukaryota > Metazoa > Mollusca > Gastropoda > Neogastropoda > Muricidae > Stramonita > Stramonita haemastoma. Next base: position 9,283 of record JASPKP010001526.1, read on the forward strand.
AGAAAGAAAAATGGAGCACTTTGAATAATGTGGAAAGTGTTGGGGAGAAGGGGTGGGGTTTTTTAATATCAAATGTGAAAACTAAAATATTGATATTGCTCGTTTTGTTGCTTTTTTAAAATGGTCAGACCAAACAGAAACAATGGTAACAGGGTTGTTGTTGTTTTTAGCATGGAACAGTTTGTAAAATGATGTGAAAAGTGTTGGGGGAAAGGGGGTCTTTTCCATATCAAATGTGAATAAAATAGTCATGTGATTAAATTATAGTATCAGGATTGCCATTGATATTGCACAATGTTTTGTTGATTTCTTTTCTTAATGATCTAATCAGACAAACAGGAAAAATGAAACAGTTTGTATAATGATTTGGAGAGAAGGGGTATTTTTTCTTCAATTCAAAAATACATTAAACGTATTTAAAAAAATATCATATTGCATAATTATTGTTTGCTGTTTTTTTAATAACGTGATCAAATAGAGACAAATGGAACAGTTTGTATAATGGTTGCTATGTAAGTATTGGGGAGAAGATCCTTCAATATCACATCAAATGTGAAAATAAAAATATTGATATTGCAAGATTGTTGCTTTTTTTTTTAAAATGAGCAGATCAAATCGAAACTGACAAGAAAAATAGAACACTTTGAATAATGATTTGAAATGTATTGGAGAAGGGCTTTTTTTTCAAAATCACATCAAATGTGAAACCAAAAATATTGATATTGCATGATGATTTTGTTGCTTTTTTAAATGATCAGAGCAAATAGAAACATGGAACAGGGTTTTTTTTTTTATAACATGGAACAGTTTGTTATAATGATATGGAAAGTGTTGGGGAGGGGTCTCTTTTTCCATATATCAAATGTTAAAAAAAATAGTCCTGTGATAAAAATAGTCTTGCCATTAATATGCATGGTGTTTTGTTGCTTTATAAATGATCAGATAAAAGAAAAAACTGACAAGAAAAATGGGACAGCTTGTATATAGTGATGTGGAAAGTGTTTGGGAGAGTGGGTCTTTTTTTCAAAAATCCCATCAAACGTAAAAACAAAAATTCAATATTGCATAATATAGGGGTGTTGTTGTTTTTTTAAAACGGATCAAATATAAAGAAAAATGCAAACAGTTTATATAATGATGTGGAAAGTGTTGGGGAGAAGGAGTCTTTTTTCCATATTCATCAAATGTGAAAGAAATAAAAATATAGTCCTGTGATTGATATTGTATGCTTGTATGTTGCATTTTTAATCATCAGATCAAATAGAAACAGAAGATAAATGGAACATATTGTATATTTGGAATGACTTGGGAAGAAGTGGGGTTTTTTTTTCCAAAATCTCATCAAATGTGAAAGTAAAAATTTCATTGCATAAAGTTGTGATTTTTTTTTAATAAGATCAAAAAGAGAAAAATGGAGCACTTTGAATGTGTGGAAAGTGTTGGGGAAAAGGGGCTTTAAAAAAAAAATCAATTGTGAAAACAAAAATATTGATATTGCATGATGTCTCCTTGCTTATTTAAATGGTCAGATCAAACAAACATGGAACCGGTTTTTTGGGTTTTTTTTTTTAACATGGAAAATTTTGTAAAATGATGTGAAAAGGGTGTTGGGGAAAAGGGGGTCTTTTCCATATCAAATGTGAAAAAAAAAAGTCATGTGATTAAATCATAGTATTGAAATGCCATTTATATTGCAAAATGTTTTGTTGCTTTCTTTTCTTAATGATCTGATCAGACGAACAGGGAAAATGAAACAGTTTGTATAATTTGGAGAGTGTTGCGGAGAAGGGGTCTTTTTTCTTCAAAAACACATTAAACGTAAAAAAAACAACATATTGCATATTGTTTGTTGGGGTTTTTTTTAATAGCGAGATCAAATAGAGACAAATGGAACAGTTTGTGTAGATTGTAATGATATGGAATAGTATTGGGGAGAAGGGGTCTTTTTTTTCAAAATCACATCAAATGTAAAAACAAAAATATTGATATTGCAAGATTTGTTGCTTTTTTTTTTTTAAATGAGCAGATCAAATAGAAACTGACAAGAAAAAATAGAACACTTTGAATAATGATTTGAAATGTATTGGAGAAGGGCTTTTTTTTTCAAAATCACGTCAAATGTGAAACCAAAAATATTGATATTGCATGATGATTTTTGTTGCTTTTTTAAATGATCGGAGCAAATAGAAAACATGGAACAGGGTTTTTTTTAATAACATGGAACAGTTTGTATAATATGGAATGTGTTGGGGAGAAGGGGTCTTTTCCATATGATATCAAATGTTTAAAAATAGTCCTGTGATAAAAACATAGACTTCCCATTAATATTGCATGGTGTTTTGTTGCTTTATAAATGATCAGATAAAAGAAAAAACTGATAAGAAAAATGGGACAGCTTGTATATAGTGATGTGGAAAGTGTTTGGGAGAGTGGGTCTTTTTTTTCAAAATCCCATCAAACGTAAAAACAAAAATATCAATATTGCAAAATGTAGGGTGTTGTTGTTTTTTTTAACAGATCAAATATAAAGAAAAATGCAACAGTTTATATAATGATGTGGAAAGTGTTGGGGAGAAGGAGTCTTTTTTCCATATTGCATCAAATGTGAAAGAAAAAATATAGTCCTGTGATTGATATTGTATGCTTGTATGTTGCATTTTTAATCATCAGATCAAATAGAAACAGAAGATAAATGGAACAATTGTATAATTTGGAAAGACTTGGGAAGAAGGGTTTTTTTTTCCAAAATCTCATCAAATGTGAAAGTAAAATTTCATTGCATAAAGTTGTGATTTTTTTTAATAAGATCAAAAAGAAAGAATAAATGAAGCACTTTGAATAGTGTGGGAAGTGTTGGGGAGAAGGGTGCTTTTTTTATTTTTAAAAAAAAATCAAATGTGAAAACAAAAATATTGATATTGCATGTCTCCTTGCTTATTTAAATGGTCAGATCAAACAGAAACATGGAAGAGATAGTTTGTTTTGTTTTTTTTAACATGGAGCAGTTTGTAAAATGTGAAGTGTTGGGGGGAAAGGGGTCTTTTCCATATTATATAAAATGTGAAAAGATAGTCATCTGACTAAATTATAGTATTTAGGTTACCAATGTATTGCACAATGTTTTGTTGCTTTCTTAATGATCTGATCAAACAGAAAAAATGAAACAGTTTGTTATAATGATTTTGGAGAGAAGGGGTCTTTTTCTTCAAAAATACATTAAACGTGAAAAAATATCATATTGCATAATATTGTTTGCTGTTTTTAATAACGATATCAAATAGAAACAAAAGGAAAAAGTTTGTATAAAGATATGGAAAGTATTTGGGGAGAAGGGGTCTTTTTTTCAAAATCGCATCAAATGTGAAAACAATTTAAAATTGATATTGCATGATTTGTTGCTTTTTTCAATGATCAGATCAAACAGAAACTGACAAGAAAAATAGAGACTTTGAATAATGATTTGGAAAGTTTTGGAGAACGGCTTTTTTTCAAAATGACATCAAAATGTGGAAACAAAAAGTATTGATATTGCATGATGTTTTTTTGCATTTTTAAATGGTCAGAGCAAATAGAAACACGGAACAGTTGTTTTTTTTAATAACATGGAACAGTTCGTATAATATGGAAAGTGTTGGGGAGAAGGAGTCTTTTTCCATATGACATCAAATGCTTGCCATTAATATTGCATGGTGTTTTGTTGCTTTTTAAATGATCAGATCAAAAGGAACTGACAAGAAAAGTGGGATAGCTTGTATAAAGATGTGGATAGTGTTTGGGAGAGTGAGTCTTTTTTTTCAAAATCACATCAAAAGTGAAAACAAAAATATCAATATTGCATAATACTGTTTTTTTTTAAAACAGATCAAATATAAAGAAAAATGCAACAGTTTATATAATGATGTGGAATGCATTGGGAGAAGGGGTCTTTTTTTCCATACTATAAAAAATAGTATTCTGTAATTGCCATAATATTGCATAAAGTTTTGTTGCTTTTTCCTAATGATCAGATAAAAAAAACCTGAATGAAAATGAAACATGTGGAAAGTGTTTGGGAGAAGGGGTCTTTTTTTCAAAATCTCATCAAATGGGAAAACAAAAATGTAATCTTTCGCATGTTTCTCTGTTGCTTTTATAATGATCATATCAAACAGAAGCTGACAAGAAAAATGGAACAGCTGTATATTATAGAAATGTGTAAAGTGTTGGTGAGAGGGGGTCTTTTTTCAAAAACATCAAATGTGAAAGCAAAAATATTATGGCATGACGTGATTTTTTTTTAAATATCAACAAGAAAGACAAATGGAAATGGAAGTTTGTATAAGGATGGGGAGAAGGTGTCTTATTTTTCAAAATCACATCAAATGTAAAGCAAAAAATTTTTTCTGCGTTTTTAAAATGGTCAGTCCAAATAGAAACTGACAAGAAAATGGAGCACTTTGAATGATTTGAAAAGTTTTGGAGAAGGGGTCTTTTTTTCAAAATCACATCAAATGTGAAAGCAAAAATTGATATTGTATGTTTCGTTGTGTTTTGAAATTGTCATATCAATAGAAAGAAAAATGGAGCAGTTTTAACATGGAACAGTTTTGTAAAATGATATGGAAAGTGTTGGGGAGAAGGGTCTTTTTTCCATATCACATGAAATGTTTAAAAAAAAGATTAATGCGATATATATAGTCTTGTAATTGCCAGTACAGTGATATTGAATGTTTTGTTGCTTTTTTAACCCCTACACTGCGCTGTTGACGAGCGGCGCTCGTCATAGAAACCACCACCTGCAGTGCTGTGTTGACGAGCGCCGCTCGTCATGAACCAACGCTCTCTCTGTTTCGCTCAGCATTGCTGAAAATCCTTCTTATTATGATTTGTTTAGCTCCCTTGATGTATCTTCAACCCATGAGTCCCATTTGTTCAAGTTATTTGCATATTTTATGACGTTCAATCGGCAAGGTAAACAAGGTACTGCGAAGTTCAATTTTTGGGTTTTCGAAGCAATGGCTGTCCCTCAACTGAACTTACACAGTTGCCGAAGTTATTGATGAAATTTTATAGAGATCAAGATAGTGGAGATTAGGGTTTGTTTTTTGTTTTTTTTATTCAGTTGACATCGAACTTTGCGAAGTTGATGCAAACGACTCGGTTTTGATCCGGAAGAAACTTCTGCGTACTCGTGGTCTGAATCGGAACATGAAGATCGTATTGTTCGAGATGCAGTTGGGTATATTTGAGGGCTTTATTCGTTTTTCTAACATATTTATATTGCTTTTTTTCTCTGTTTATTCATAAACAGAACAACTAAATGTGTGTATCGTAGGTTGCACCTTTCGTCAGGGCTTGGTCAGTGAGCGAGCGAGCCAGTCACTGAGTGGCAGGTGTGTTTTGATCTACTTTGAAGTGGTTGCGACCTCGTGTGTCACTCGTCACCTAGGCTACTCGTTAGCTGTCAGTCATCAGTGTGTGTGTCTGTCTGTATTGTTGATGAGCTGTTGTTCTTGCTGACATCTGCCCTGGCTCCCTGGCTGTGTGTTTGTGTGAAGAGCAGGTGTGTGTGTGTGTGTGTGTGTGCGCGCGCGTGCGTGCGTGCCTGCGCGCGCGCGCACGTGTGTCTGTCTGTCTAATTATATATTTTTAAAATTGTCACAAATACAATCTTCATTCAATTTCCTTTCATTCAGTATATACTTTTATGTAGCTATCTTAGGAATTTCCTGAATTAAAAGCAATTGAAAATCATATGCGTGATTTTTGTCTGTTTCTGAAAATTTCTTCAGCATAGGCCTGAGCAAAATAGGTCAGCAGCGAAAAGGTTAATAATCAGATCAAATAGAAACGGACAAGAAAAATGAAACATACTGTATAATAATATGGAAAGTCTTAGGAAGAAGCGGTCTTTTTTCAAAATTTCATCGAATGTTAAAACAAAAAAATGTAGTCCTGTATTTGGTGGGGGGGTGCTTTTTTTTTTAATATCAGACTGACACAAAAAAATGGAACAGCTTGAATAGTGATGTCGAAAGTTTTGCGGATAAGGGGCCTTTAAAAAAAATAATCAAAAAAACACATATACATATATATATATATATATGTATATATATTTTATATATATAATATATATATATAATATATATATATATATATATATATATCTCAAATGTGGAAAAAGCAAAAATGAACTTTTTTTCAAAATTACATCGAAGTATGAAAGCAAAAATGTAGTCAGTGATTGCCTTTGGCATTGCATGATTTAGTGCTTTTTTTTTTGGGGGGGGGGGGAGGAGGGGGGAATGAACATATCATAGAAAGTGAGAAGAAAAATGAAAATTTGTGTAATGATAGGGCAAGTGTTGGGGAGAAGGGATCTTATTTTCAAAATCACATCAAATGTGAAACCATTAGTACAGTGATTGCCATTGATATTGTGCGATGATGTATGTTGCTTTTTTTCATTGATAATATCGAATAGAAACTGACAGGAAATGTGCAAAGTGTTGGGGAGAAGGGATCTTTTTTTCTCATATCACATCAAATGTGAAAACAAAAATATTATTGTAATTGTCATGATATTGCATAAGGTGTTGTTGCTTTTTTTTCTAATCACATTTTAAAAAAATGGAACGTGTTGTATAATGATGTGGAAAGTGCTAGGGAGAAGTCTTTTTGAAAATCTCATCAAATGGGAAAACAAAAATGTAGTCTTTTGCATGTTTCTCTGTTGCTTTTATAATGATCAGATCAAACAGAAGCTGACAAGAAAAATGGAACAGCTTGTATATTATAGTAATGTGTAAAGTGTTGGGAGAGGGGGTCTTTTTTTCAAAAACACATCAAATGTGAAAGAAAAAATATTGATATGGCAGTTTGTGATTAAACAAAATATATCAAAACAAATGGAACAGTTTGTATAAGGATGGGGAGAAGGTGTCTTTTTTTTCAAAATCACATCAAATGTGAAAGCAAAAATATTGATATTGGTTTTGGGGTTTTTTTTGCATTTTTAAATGGTCCCTCCAAATTGAAACTGACAGAATAATGGAGCACTTTGAATGATTTGAAAAGTTTTGGAGATCTTTTTTTCAAAATCACATCAAATGTGAAAGCAAAAAATTGATATTGTATGTTTTGTTGCGTTTTGAAACTGTCAAATCAATAGAAAGAAAAATGGAGCAGTTTTCTTAACATGGAACAGTTTGTTAAACGATATGGAAAGTGTTGGGGAGAAGGGGTCTTTTTTCCATATCACATCAAATGTTTAAAAAAAAAAATAATGCGATATATAGTCTTGTTATTGCCAGTACAGTGATATTGATTTATGTTTTGTTGCTTTTTTAATAATCAGATTTAAATAGAAACAAAACAAGAAAAAAAGGAACATATTGTATAAGATGTGGAAAGTCTTGGGGTGAAGCGTTTTTTTTCAAAAATTTTATCGAATGTTAAAACAAATGTAGTCCTGTATTTGGTTTTGGGGGGGGGGGTGCTTTTTTTTTTTATTTATTAAAATTCAGATAAAGACTGACAAAAAAAAAATGGAACAGCTTGAATAGGGATGTGGGGGAAAGTTTTGCGATAAGGGGTCTTTAAAAAAAAACGTATCAAATGTTAGAAAAAGCAAAAATGGGTTTTTTTTCCTAATATTGTACATTTTTATTTTCAAAATTACATCGAAGTATGGAAAGCAAAAAAAGTAGTCAGGTTTTAAATTGTGAAATAGCTTGTGGCTTGTTTTGTGCAGAACAATTTTTCGCTGAGATGAGAGGTCTTTCTTTGTTGACGAATTTGCGTGTTTTTGAAGTCTAGGTGTGTACCAATTAGGTGAGTAATTATATGTCAATGCTTGAAGCCAGACTCTCCGACTCTCACAGAACAATAATGTAATAGCTTTGAAGCATGGCTAGATGATGAATTTGCTAGGAAGCTATCTTTCGAGAGCGTCTTGGACTGTTCTGGTGTGAGTTTTTCTTATTTGACAAATGATATTTTTTTTGTGAATCCATAAAAGGCGGCATATCAGCACTTACAATGTTTACAGTTATGTCTGACACAAATGTCAGCAATTACTATGAGAGATAGATGACTCTAGAAAGCAGACCATTGTTTTATGACAATGACGACATCCAGTGAATAGAAGTGAGGCTCGTATACTCAGTGCGAATATCGTCGCTTAACGCGTAATCCACTCTATTGTTAGATTAAATCTTGTGATAACACGAAATATGAGTCAAATATAGGACTTCAGTGAGAAAAAACTCCATAACCATACTATTATCAGGCCCGTAGTTAGGAGTAAACGCGTTTTACATAGCGTAGGCTGTGCACTACCTGAACTAGATATCTCCCAGCGAGATGGGCTAGGTTAATGCGTGTAACTCTGAATTAACTATATAACGAATATGCTCACTCCAGGATGGCGATCAGCACTCACCCCATGTGTAGGAGAGTTGCTTTACACTATGGCAGTCCGCACTAGTGTCACGACAGCTCCCATAACAGCTGGCTACGCAGCCATCTGATTGTCCAGACCGACATAGTAGCTAAAGCACGCTCGCTGCTACGCTTATAATCGAATGACTAGGCACAAGGTTGCATAGGTCAGATCTATTACAATATGCGTGTTAAAGTTAGGTTCATGCGTTTATGGACATGTACGCGCTTATCTGTACTTCATTTGGAATGATGATATCTACGTGCCAGTACATCCAAGTTAGTATGGTATCAGCATGCTTGTTCTCTTTACTAGTACGTCTGAACGCCTTTTTTTTTTTTTACGAGCACTGATTTCTGTGTGCCTCATATAAATTATGTACTGATTTATCCGAACTGCTTCTGACTTCATTTCTCATTACTTTTGAGAGTACATTCTAATGCTGTCTCAGGTCATTAAAAGAATAGGTAGTGGATCGACTATTATTGATCTGTACGCTGATACCACGCACCCTAACATGCTAAATGTCATCTAATGGCTAATTTAATTTGAAACGATGTTGGTTTATGCCTGCCGGCTAGTCACTATTCTTGAACTCTATTGAAGACTTCGCTTTGAGAAAGTATCAGTACTCGCCGAGGATATTCGCTGATGAGATAAGATGCTGTAATTATTGTAGATCGAAGTGATACGTGAGACGTGCATAGAGAGTAGGAATCGTGACTCGTTAATGAAGAGGTGTAAGCATATAGAGTGACTATATCCATAACGCTATGAAGCGACAATCTTTAGAGCTGTTGAGATTTCAGTCACTAAGTATATGTAGACGCTCAATTTTTATTTGAGAATTTGTTAATATCCTGAACTGATCAATGTACAAGAGAAGTATATAGAACTACCAAGTGCTCACGCCGCCCACTTCTATTATACATGTTGTCGTTTAGTTTGATCATGAGACTTCTGTGTGACAGAATATATGGCAGTTGCTCCTGTGATGTCTTGTGATTGTACTGGTGAGTCCTCGCGCTTCTCAGTACGTACATTAACCTCATGATCGTCGTGCATCTAGAATGCTCTCAAAATAATAATCATTGTACTGTGTAACGTGTCTCTAATACGCATGGCGCGGTTTTCACGCTGTTGCACACATAGCACTCTGTATCGTAGAGTCTGAGCATTGAGACTCTGTGATCGTAGGGGCTGATGTTCAGCGTGATGTACATAGCTTGGCTCCAGCAGTAACTAATCTCTGAGGAGTGTGGACTTGTCCACTTCGTGACCCTTGCTCGGCCGTAATGCGAGAGACGGTTGGGAGCTATCTTTCTTCTCCGATGACTCTCTACTGTCTACGCCAGGAAGAGCGCATGTCAGTTGGCCTGCTAACTCTGCATGGACGTACGCGTTCCGTTCTCGAGGCTTCCTGACGGTATGATGAGACGACAAGACTGAGTCAGAGGTTCGTGAAGGTATGCATCGGACGACGCACGCTGGTAGGTATTAGGGTCATGGTCAAGAGACAGATGATTAAGTGAAACATGGACAGGAAAGAGAGAGTAAGTAGTGGTGGAGTGCTGTGCTGTTCTGAGGGAGCAATGTTGACGAGAGCTGTATTTACGTAGTTTGATACTTCTTGCTGCCTATAGGATGGCGGAAGGTGTTCTGGGGTCTGTAGATCGTAGACCTGAGTTGTGAGTTGGATCTAGTGCATTGAGAGAGTTAGAGGAGAGAGAGAACTTGGGATGAGATTAATAAGATCTCTGTTGTATGAGTTTTTACGCTGATTGATTATGAGATTTTGAGATTCGTAGTAGTATATGTTCTAGACTGGGGATTGAATGTCTCTATTCGGTAGTCCTTTTGCGCTCTCTTGACGCTGCCGCACCGAGTAGCCCTGTGACTCTCTGCGCTCGCCTTGTCGCTCTTTCGATTGACTCGATGTAGATCTTCTCATGGTTATCTCTGTAGTCTCTGTTGCCTGTTACTGATACTATCTGCACCATCTTCTAATACTCTTTATTCTCTGCTATCGTCGTCTCAGACGTGACGATCACAGACAGTAACCAATTATCGACTTCCTCACCGAGATACCGCGCGCGCGCACTCTTCTGGCACCATCCTCTTGCACCTCTTGTCTTGTTACGTACCAGTCATACACACACCTCTGGCTCGTTTGGATTTGTGAATCAGTATTGCGTTTTTTCATATATGCATGTAGATGCTGGGCAAATGTGTCTTACTGGGGACTGGATTTTATGTCACATATAATTTGGAGGTGTGCCTTCATCGTTTTAAAGGGTTTTTTTGGTGATGGATGACAAAGAAAAGAGAAGAGTAGCGCGCGATGAGCTCTAGTCAGGAGACCCTCCCCCCCTCTCCCCCCCCTCTCCCTCTCTCTCTTCTCTCACATCTCTCTCTCTCTCTCTCTCTTTCAATTTCATGATCCAGAAGAAATCAAAAGTGGTTTCATGGTTCATATAGCAATGAAAACGTGGTTCGATCGTGTATAGGAAAAATGTATTCTATTTTTATACCTTTTTTGTTTTTTTACCCATTGAATGTCAGGAAAAAGAACTAAGAGCAATGCCAAAATTTATGCACAAGAAATCGGTGGTGTCGGTTAAAAAAAAAAAAAGTAAATAGAAGAACCTGCGGTATTATGTGACTTTATGAAGTGGGTATTTTCAAAATGATCCTGATGTATATTCTTGATATAGGCCTATGACCGTGTGGTGTGCGCGCGAGTGTTTGTCTATGTGTTTTGTGCGTCAAGTTGCATGCGTGTTGCGATGCTATGTCGTGTGATTTGTTGCATGTCATGTATTGATACCTGCTTTTGTGAGCCGCAATGCTTACCATGCGCTTACATGCGTTGACCTGTAAAAATTTGGAATTGATCATTTATTTAATTTAACATCGAACTGAGTTGCCCATTTCGGCCACCCAGTGTGTAAGGGCTTTTGTTGTAATGATTTTGGGCACTTTGTATCTTTGTTATGATCTCTCTCTCTCTCTCTACTCTCTCTCTCTCTCTCTCTTCTCTCTATCTCTCTCTCTCTCCTCTCTCTCTCTCTCTCGCTATTCTCTTCTCTCTCTCTGTACTTATGTGTACGGACAATAATCATATATTATATATCTATATTGTATATATATATAATATATTTATATATATATATAGATTTTTTAATGATGATGATGATAATGTATATAATGTAGGTTTACGATATATGATGTAGGATTATAAATAGGCTTTATGTGCTTAATATACATATGTTGGTTACAAGGACAGCTGTTAATCTAGGCTTGGTACCTAAAATCTTCGTCATTGCGTCATTTGAGTCGTTTTTATTTGATAGAGTTTCTCCCCTCCTCCCCTCTCTCCCCCCCTCTCCCCCCCCCCTCCCCCCTTTCTCTCTCTCTCTCTCTCTCTCTCTCTCTCTCTCTCTCTCTCTCTCTCTCTCCTCTCTCTTCTCTCTCTTCTCTCTCTCTCTCTCTCTCTCTCTTTCAGACACAACAGACAAACCAGCAACCAGCTTCTGAATTTTGTCTTCGGCGGAAAAACATCAACCTTTACACATTTTTGTTCATACTTATGATGAAAAAAGAAAGAAAACTAAAAAAAAAAGAAAGAAAACAACGACGTACAAAAAAAGCACGCTTGTCTGTCTACATCTTAACTCTGACTGTCAATCAAACCTATCCGCTTCAGACTGCTGGAGGGAAGGAGATCACCGTGTGCGAACGCTCGCAGAGCGTCTTGCGCTCACGTTAAAAACCCATCCACTTTCGAAAGATTAGGCGATTGTGTGTGGTGGGATGCGGTTGATGACAAATTTATAGAACTGCGTTCACACTGGCTCTGTCTGTAAAAAATTTTTTAAGCATCCTGACGCGCTGATTCATTACTTAGAAATAAAAGAAAAAGAGAAAGGGAAAGCACTGAGTCACCAAGACTGGGACGCACAGGGAGGAGGATGGCTGAGTACAGGCCACTGGCACAGACAGATGGACTTGGGAGATGATCCATGGCACTCCACCCCCGAAGTCTTTGGGAAGTTCATCATTCCAAACATCAAATTCACCATTGCAGTGATAAGAAGTTCGGCCTGCCATCTGTTATATTGTTACGAGATTGGCAAAACTAACTGTGCTGGTTACAGGGTTTTATTGTTTTTTTGGGGGTGTGATTTTTTTTTTTTTTTTTGGGGGGACGATTGAACAACGGCGCAGTGGTAATTTACGGGCAGTTCTACCGCGTTTTGTTTTATAGACTTTACTTTGCTATCCTTCGTAAACCTTTGCTGAGATGTCAAGACAATATCATGTGTTTCATCGTTACTGTGTGCTAAACCTGACTCGCAAGTGTGTTAGTGTTAATTTTATAACTAGTCAAGCGGAGTTTTTTATTTAGCTACTGAGAATGCGGAGTGTGTGTGTGAACTTTTCCTGGGACACTGCCAGTTCCTATCCCTTCTCCATCGCCTGAAAGTATCCCACACTGACAGTGCCCTGTAGGCACAATGCCACACACCCCTCCCTCCCCCCTGCCCCCCTTATCCTGCTGAGTCCTTGTTATACCTTCTTACCGTCAACACTCGCGGACGACGTGGCCAGCCCAGGAGATGCTCAGAAAAACCTATGGGTACCAGCAGGGTCTCTGCCACAGACTGCAGGACTTCGCCATCCTGACGGGACTAAACATTGAACATGACCAGAGAAGGCAGCGATACGAAGAAGGACAAGGACAGGCATTGGGTTAAGTTTTGTTTGCAGTAAACCTCCAGTTCCTGCAATCTACATGCTTGTGTGGGCTTGTGTTTGTGGTGTGTGTGTGTGTGTGTGTGTGTGTGAATCACTTTGATTAACACCTCTATTACACGTTGCTGAAAGTGGTCTGTTGTGTGTGTGTGCGCGCTTGGGTGTAATGTGTGTGTGTACGTGTGCATGCACATTGTGAATTGGATAACTGTGTGATGGCAGAGTGGAAAAGTTTATTGACAACCTGTATGGACACTGGTCATTTGTCGCTCGTGTGGATAGGAGAGCTTGTGGGACGGGGTTCTGACCATATCAGGTATGCCTACCGTCTGTGTTTGTGTTGTGTTGTTTTTACGTTGTGTTTTGCTGTATTGTAATGTGCTGTAGTATGCTGTATATTACTTTCAATCACGGCAGATTCTCCTATGTGAAAATTTAGGTTTTCACTTGGGTGAGCGTGTCCCGACAAGAGCGGCGCCACCCTTTTTTTCTTGAATTTACCTTCCTATCTCCGTATATATTTGTTTTCTTATTTTGAGTAGCTATGTCCCGATCAGGATTTGCCGGGAACAACTCTTTCTTATGTGGATAAGATCTTTTACGTGTGCTGTATTGATTGTTGTTGTAGGCCTACATGGGATTTAGGTTTTTCTCTTCTCAAAAAAACCCCCCAATTTTAACGTGTCTGGCAGTGATTCCCCCCAAAATTTTGAGTTTTTCGACGTAAATTGAAAAAAAATTTTAAAATTAAAGTAGCACATGTCCCCTTTGAAAAAAATTCTGTTTTTGTTTTGTACATGTAACATAATTAAAGGGTGCTGTCTGTCTGTTGTTGTCTGTTTCTGTTTTTTTGGGTCTGTCTGTCTTCTCTCTCTTCTGTGGGGGGGGGGGGGGGGAAGTGATTTAATCTTTGAAAAACACCCACATTATCAAAAAAAAAATGAAAAGGAATTTTTGCCTTTTTTTTGGAAAGAAAAAAGCCTAAAAAAAATTTTTGGGGCCCCTTTCTTTTTTTTATTTTTTATGACAAATTACAACCCATAAAGTTCAAAAAACGGGAGCTAAATTTTCCCTTTTAAAAGTCCCCTTTTAAAACAGAAAAAAAATTTTCCCCCCCATTTTTTTTTTTAAAACACACCCACACACACACACAACACACCCCACACAACACACACACACACACACAAAACACACACACACCCCACGCCATCCCCCCACACACCACACACCCATCACATTACACAACACACCACACACCCACACACACACACACACACACACACCCACCACCGTTTAAAAAAAAAAAATTTTTGGGGGCCCAACAAGAAAATATTTTTTTCCCCCAAATTTTAGGACTTGGGTGTGAAGTCGTTTGGGTGTGGTCTGGTTTATTTTTTTCGTAAACCTGGGTGATGGGGGTTTTTGAAAAGACTAAATTAGATTTTAAAATTTTGAGGGGACATTTGATGCGGGGGTTGGGGGGGTTTTGTGATTGTCGTGATAGTGTTTTTTTCCCCTGTAAATTTTTGCCCCGGTTTGGGGGTTTAGGGAGGGGGAAAGGAAAAAAAAGGGGAAAAGAGAAAACCTGTTCTTGGTTTTTTTAGAAAAAAAAAACTTTGGGACCAGCAATCTTTTTTTTATCTTACAAGAGCAATTCGTGTTTTGCCGTTCCATGATATTGAAAATTTTCCTCTTTTTATTTCTTTTTTTTTTTTTTTTTTAAGCAAGTAAAGAGTGCAATCTCCTTTTTCCAAAAGTGACTTGCCCCAGATCCCTCGTGGGGGTGCCAGGAACCACATGTAAAAACATCCCCCCCTTTGGAAAAATCGTACAGGAATTCCCTCTTTTCTATCCCCCCCTTTTTTTCTGCCCCTTTTTTCTTTTTTTTTTCCCGTTTTACCTCCCCTTCTTGTTGATTTTTCCCCTTTTTTGGGGGTTTTCCTGCCTTTTTTCCCCCAAAAGGGGGTTTAAAAAACAAAACCCCAAAACCCTTTAATTAAATTTTAAAAAATTCACCCCCCCCCCAACAAACCCCAACCAAAACCCTTTTAAAAATTTTTTTTTAAATAAAAAACCCCCCCCCCCCCCCCCCCCAAAAAATTTTTGGGGGGGGGGGGGGGGGGGGGGGAAAAAAAAAAAAAAAAAAAACAACAAACACAAAATAGGAATTTTTAAAAACCCCCACAAACCCAAAACCCCACACACACTTTTTTAAAAATTTTTTGTGCATATATAAATAATTATAAAAAAAAGAATATTTATTGGTTTTCTTTCCATTTTATATTGAACCCACCCCAAAAAAACCACAAAATGTTTCTGAATTCGCCAACAAAAAAAACCAAAATGTTTTATACCTATACTTTTTATAACCCATATATTTTTTAAACTTTTATAATGTTTTCTTTTATTGACGCTCCACCACGGGAAAAAAGTCGGGTTAGCAAAATTTCCCCAATTTTTCGCTAGGACCCCCAAAGGCCCGGTGGGGGTCAATTGGCAAATTTTTAAAAATTTTTTTTGATTATTAAACTTACCATTATTCTAATTTTTTGAAATATTAAGGCATAATGGTTTTTTTCCCTTTTTTTTTAAACTTGTTTGAAAAAACCCAAGCCCTCATTCTGACAATTTTTTACGATGCAAACTTTTCCTTTTTTATTTTGTCATTTTTTCCCCCCCGTCCCCCCATTTAAAATTTTAAAAAATTTTATAGAATTGTTTTTATTTTCAATCTGTTTTTTTTTTTGTAAGCCATTTATTGCCCAAAATTTAAAAAATATCAAAAACACAAAAATTTTTCCCCTGGGGCAATGCGCTCCTTTTTTGGTGGAGGTCACATATGTTAAAAAATTTCTTTTTTTTACCCCCCAAAGCAGTCAAAAGGGGGATCAATTTTTTTTCTGGTTATGTTGTAAATAATGATGACTTAGTATCCTGCATCAAATATCTCAAAAAAGAATCTTTTCTCCTAGCTAAATCAGAGGGTTCAGTTCAAACATACAAAACAAATTTTGGCCCTTTTTCCCACCCCCCGTGATCTTTTTTTTTTTTTGGTAAAAAAATGGGTTTTTTTTGGGACAAAAAAGTTTTTTTGATAGTCGTGAATTTATTGCACTTTTGATCAATTTCAATACGATACTTTTTTTTTTTCTCGAATTTAAACAGAGAAATTTGTGGGGTTCACAGCCCCTATTAAAAGAAAAATTTTAAAAAAAACTTTTACAAAAAAAAAAAACCACCTTAAAAAATTCTGCACACACACCCCCAAACACACCAACACACACCACACAAAGCATACAAGCTACAATCCCCCCCCCGTGCCCTGCACATGAAGGCATGTATCCATCCATTTAAACATGGGGGGCGCACAAAAAGGGGGGCATACACACATGCATAAATAAAAATTTAAAAAAAATTTAAAAAGAGATAATCATAAAAATTTTAGAGCACATTCCCCCCTTCTCATAAGAACCCCAAAACATTTCAAGAAAAAAAAATTTTTTGCATATACATAAAAAAACAACAAACTATTGCACTACATGCAAAAATGTAAAAAAATAATACTACTTTATAAAAAACCTTTACAAAATAAAAGAACTTTACTGTGCAAAAAGAAATGGACCCAACCTTTTTTTTTTTCCCCAAAAAGGTATTAACGTAAAAAAAATCAAAGAAATTACTTTTTAAAAGTTTTTAAAGCAACAAATTTTTTAAAAAAAAAATATTTAAAAATTTTCAAAAAAATAAAAAAACGGGAAAAAAAAACCTCATAACCCCTAAGTGACTGTTAGAAATTCGGGGGAAAGATTAAAAAAACCCCAAAAATTTTAACAACAGGGGAACAGTACAAAACCAAAAACCCCAAAAATCCAAAAAACCCAAAAAAAAAATTTTAAAAAAAGGGGCTACATAACATATTTGGAAAAAGCTTCAATCCTATTTTAAAAAATATGCCTACTTTTGGGGCAGCTAAAAATAAAATAACAAGATACATAAGACGTATTTTATGATTAAATGAACTCTACAATTAAAAAACCCCCCCCCCCCCCCCCCCCCCCCCCCAAAAAAAAAAAAAAAAATCCAAAAAATTTTTTTTTTTTTTCCCCGAATCTATCAAACATTTTCCCCAAACCCATACACTAAAAACATTTCTGCTGGAAGTCCCAAAAAAAATAAAGAAGGGGTTTTTAAAACTCTTTCCAATTTTTTTCAAAAAGGGAAATTTGAATGCCTCCTTTTTCAACAGATTATAGTATTACAAATGGTTAAAATTTTAAAAATTTGCACTTAGCTCCATTTACAGGGCAAAAAATTTTAATTTTGGCCCCCTTTTATGATGATTTTGAATTTTTCTTGATTTGAAAATTTTTCTTCTGGGAAATCTAGCCCTGATAAATTTTTTAACCATTAGTCTCAAAAGTGGTTTTGTAGGTGTTTTTTTCCTTTGCATGTTGTTTTTTCAGAACTGTTTCACATAGGATTTTCATTTCACAACCTCTCATGTTGAATTCCCCCCCCATTTCAGATGCTTTCAGAAAAAAGGGTTTCCCTTTTTGTTGGGTTTTTTTCCCCACAGAGCTTAGATTTTTTCATATGAAAACCCTTTTGTTTTTCCCCGGGGAAAAAAAAAAATGGTTAGATAAAAAGCCAGTGCTCTAACCAAGGCAAAACCCCCCCCCCAAGGTTTTTTTTTAAGTTTGGTACAGTTCAGCCAGCCCAAATTTTATTAAATTTTAAAGGTTTCCCCCTTTTGATTTTTTCTGCAAAACAAAAGCTGTTTATTTCCACTGTTAAAAATAAAAAGTAAGCTTTTTTTTAGTATAAAATTTGGGTTTAAGGGAAAAATTTTTTAAAAAGATTTTCTAAAATTTCATTTTTTAAAGATCTTTGTGGATTTAAATTTTTTTTTTACTTAATTTTGGTTTTTTTTTTACAGCAAATTCTTTTTTCTAAGTTTTTTTTGCAATGATTACTTTCCCCTTTTTTTAAAAAGGGGGAGCTTTTTATTTTGGGGAAAAAATTTCCAAAAATTTTCCGACCCCCTTTTTTTCCAAAACTGAATATTCTGAGAAAGGTTTTCCCTTTAACTCCATAAAAATTTTCCCCGATTTTTAGGACTCTTTCAAACCCTGCGCTGAAAACTTTTATTACAATAAAATTTAAATTTTATATCAAAAGAAAATATTGTTATATCCCTCACCTGAAAGAACAAAATTTTTGTAAATGTATTCCAAAAAAAAATTTTTTTAAAATTAAAAAACTTTTGATTTTTTTAAAAAAGATTGTCTGAACACCAAAATTTCCCCCCCCCCAAAAAAAGGGATGGATTTACTCTCATTTCCCTCAACTTGGGCAACCCCCCCCAAAAAAAATAAACACAAACAACAAAAACCCCCATTTTCGGTGAGAAAATTCACATTTTTAAAATTTTTTGGGGGGTTTCCCATATAAAACATCGACTAGAAGTATATCTATAAAAAAAACTTTGTAGGGTAATTTTTTTGGGGGGAAAAAAGATGAAATTAACCAGGGGTTTTTTTTGGGGTTTTTTTTTTATTCCCAGGGGAGAGCTCCAAGGGTTTTTTGAAAATGGAATTTTTTTTTAAAGCGACCATTTTCCCCGCACCCCCCCCCTCCCCACTTTTAAAGGGGAGCTGCATTCTGACTTCAGAGGGAACAAATAAAAACCATACTTAACGAGGGGGAAAA
>JASPKP010001527.1:10000-12500 GCA_030674155.1 Stramonita haemastoma
CATTAATATTAAACAGCTTCCATTCTTATGTAAAGAAAACTGTTTAGTTTAATGGATATCATTCTGTGGTTTAAGTTCAGGATAATCTGGGGGATGCTTGCTGTGGTCATTTGTACAAAAACCAAACTTTAAATCTGGGTATACAAAATGTCTTAGAGTGTCATTACAAAAAAGCAAAAACATATGCTTTGTTGATGATTGTCATACTTCCAATTGATAGTGTTGTTTTATAGATAAAAACAAAAGCATTTGTGATTTGTGAGTGTTTTTTGTTTGATATTTTGTGTAAAAAGATATTTTAATGCTACTTTTGGTTTCCATGTCACAACCGCAACACAGCTAAAAATAGAACCTTTCTGCCTCAATTACAAAAAAAATAATTAATGATTCATAATTTTTTCAACAGATTGCACTTTGCAACAGAGTACTCTAATATATGACAAGAAGGCAAAAACTTCCAAGGACATTTATTTTTCAAGGTCTATGTCACAAAAACCTCACATGTTTCTGAGAATAACCTATGTACAAGTTGTAGTTGAAGGAGATTCACTAGGTTAATCTTCTCCACACACACAGCTTGAAAAATTCTGTGCAGTGCTCAATTAACTCCTGATGAAGATCTCTAGACTACTCAAGAGAGAAATCAGAACTCAGTGATTCTGTATGAATACATGTGCATACTGTGTGTGTGGTGTGTGTGTGTGCGTGTGTGTGTGTGTGTGTGTGTGTGTGTGTGTGTGTGTGTGTGTGTGTGTGTGTGTATCAGTATCACTGTGTGTGTTTTAACTTTGTTTAATTTACTTTATTTCATTCTTTTATATCAAGGATAATGGAATAACTTATTATATAAGCACTCATGTGCTTTTTTTCATCTAGTCCCCTTGTATATTTTGTAAATCTTGTCATCTATTCCCACCAACACACAATGGCTTACTCTTATGAAAAGTGGAACAGGATTTAATGTGTGCACAAGATGTTCTGCACGTGTTTGCACACAGGGCCTCGGTTTATAGTCTCGTCTGAAACTTAAGACTTTTGGGCAGAGTGGAGTCAGCATTGATATCATCAGTGTGTTAAATTAACAGTGTTTGATACAGTGTGTGTGTGTTGGTGTGTGTGTGTGGTGTGTGTGTGTGTGTGTGTGTGTGTGTGTGTGTGTTGTTTGTGTGTGTGACTGTGAGAGTGTGTGATACACTCCTACAGTCATAGAGTGTGTGTGTGTCACTGTGTGTGTGTGTGTGTGTGTGTGTGTGTGTGTGTGTGTGTGTGTGTGTGTGTGTGTGTGTGTGACACACTGTGTGTGTGTACTTTTTATTTTATGTATTCATTCTTTGATATTAAGATAATGGAATAAGCACCTGTGTGCTTTTTTACATTCAGTCCCTGTGTGTATGCAGTATCTTATAATATGTTCATCTGTACACGTGTGTGTGTGTGTCACTCTGTGTGTGTGTGTGTGTGTGTGTGTGTGTGTGTGTGTGTGTGTGTGTGTGTGTGTGTGTGTGTGTGTGTGTGTGTGTGAGAGAGAGAGAGAGAGAGAGAGAGAGACAGACATAGAACAGGAACTGAATCATAAAACTAAAGAGGGGAAAACCGAAAAGCCAGTCACTACTAGAATGGTTTAAAGTACTGAATTAATCCAAATCCATTGTCTTCAGAATGAAATTCCTCATCAATATGAAAATTGGAAACTGAAACTAGGGAAACTTCTTTATGTGTGAGTAAGTTTGATCACCCACATACTATAGGATGGGCTTTGATTGGAGAGAGAGACAGAGCTAAAGATAAAAGTTTAAAACCTCTTTGGCTAAAACTATTCATTAAGTATGCTCTCTGTGTGCCTCTGTCTCCCTCTTTTCTTCAACTCTGTCATCTCACCCCACCCCCCACATTGTGTCCCATTGTCTGTCAGTCTCGCATTCTCTATGTCTGTCTTTTGCTATTTTTTTTGTTTGTTTTTTTTTGGGTTTTTTTTTTTGGTTGGTTGGTGTTTTTTGGGGGGGGGTCCAGTTTTTTCCCCCCATTGTCTAGCTCTTTTGTTATAATTTCATCTATCACTATTATTTTCTTATTTTTCTTATACTACAATACTTGTTTTAGTTTTAATTATGAAACTGTTGGAACTTGAATATTTTTTAAGTCAACAGGTATGCCGTATGGTCTGCCCTTTTACTCAACAGTCATAAGTTTTCTTATCTCAGATTCTACACCTAAACAGTAGTGTACCAGACCACACTTCACAGACAGACAGACATTAGACAAGACAGACACATGCACTTGTATTATGTATGCATGCAGGAACGTAACAGTACAACTACCACTTAATACAATACATACATTATATATAAACACACTCACTCAAAAGCCCTTCAGTTGAGATTATGAACCAAGATCCCTTGTGCAAAAGCATGCAGAACATCTTGCACACACGTAATTTTAACCTATTTTATTTTTGAAAGAGTAGGCCATTGTATGCCTTGGAAACAGAAGGCTAAATTTA
>JASPKP010001527.1:17500-25000 GCA_030674155.1 Stramonita haemastoma
ATTGATTAAAAAGTTGTTTAAAAAAATAATAATAATAAAAAAGCAAACAACTCCCCCCCCCCCCCCCCCCCCCCCCCCAAAAAAAAAAAAAAACAACCTCTAGGTTTGGTGGCCATATTGGATTGTGTCCATGACAACAGGGCATGAAATTTGGTAATTTGTGAAATTTTAGTTAAATATATGAGGTGCCCTTTTAATTTGGTTTACTTTTAAACATTAACCTGAAAGCAATTTTCATCAGTAACATTATAACCCCCATATTTTCTGTAAGTGTACTATAATGAACTCTTTTTGCAATTTTGAAAGCGCACATAGTAAAACTAGTAGTATGTGTACAATAATGCGTACAGGGAATCAGTGAAGTAAACAAAGTTACTCTAAAAATAGTAAAATCCTATCATCTGAAATCTGTGATACTAGCAAACCCTTGAAACCCTGAACCAAAATATCCTGCTGTTGCAATAATCCTTGTAAGAAAAAAAAATCATCTACTGTGTGACTGTTTATGCCCCAAATTGTTGTAGTTTCAGAGGATGATCGGATGTGTTTTGAGTGACTGAAAATTGACTGTGGATTAACTGATGCTTTGCTGACTGTCACAGGGGATGACTTTGCCGTTATCCAGCAGGAGATTTTGATGATGAAGGACTGCAAACACTCCAACATTGTGGGCTACTTGTACAGCTACCTCAGGTATGCCCTGTCATTGCATATTATGTCTCTCTTATCTAGTAAGGAAGCAGTGAGTTTTACTTTTGTCTTGTTGTCTTCAACAGAGGTGTGTTCATAAAATAAGAGGAAGAAAAAGAATGAATGAAATTATATAAAAAAAAAAACTTTATGCCCATTCTTAATTCTTGCTCATTTCCTGCATCCCTCCACTATATGCACATGAGAACCGCGCGCAGCCCCTACTGTCAGTTCGTGCCTAGCCGAGCTACTGTCCAGACGTTTATCATATCGCCTCTCGCTGTGTCGGCAACGCCCATCACTATCAGGAATCTCAGCACTAGCTATAATAGTTTCTAGACCTTGCTTTTCTTGGTTTGTTTTATTTTGTGTATAACTTGGGGTTGTTGTTGTTTTTTGTAGTGCTTGTGAAATCTATTTTTTGTGGAAAAGTTTCTGGGAAAAAAAAAAAAAAAAAAAAAAAAAAAAAAAATGGAGACCCATTCTGTGGACTACACCAGTGACCAGGATTCGGTTATGGAGTCAGAATCCTATGAAGAACCACAAGCTGGCACCTCTGCTGAACCCTTGGTGGAAAGGGAGCCATCTCTCCGAGACATTTTTTCAATCATTCAGAACCTTTCCAAAAGAATGGACAATTTTGAAAGAAGTGCACCGCACACCAAGAAGAGGAAAATTAGCGCTGACGCTGATAAACCCCTCGCTGAGAATGAAGGGAAAAGGAAGAAGGCAGGTAGTGATTCAGAATTTGTCACCGACAGTGTTTCTGATAAGGCAGAGGAACTGGAAAAAGAGCTGATAGCAGATGCTACAGAGGAGGAGGATGACGATATTTTTGCTGAAATGGCATCATCTTTTGACGATAATGAAGAAAAAGGACCACCGGTCTCAGGAAAATTGGCAAAGCTGCTTGAATCCAGATTTGGATCAAAACTTCCAGACAGAAAGCTGAGGGAAAAACTGACAAAGTACCCGATTCCCGAAAACTGCGCATACCTGGGCGTTCCCCGAACAAACCAGGAAGTTTTTTCTGTCCTCAAGCCCTTCACTAGAAAGACAGACATTCGGATGGCAAATACACAGAAAACACTGTCAAAAGCTGCCATAGCCATAACCCTCTGCACCGACCGACTTTTGAGGGTAAGAGATACCATCTCGGTGCAGGATGCCACTACAGTACGCAGTGAACTGACCGGATGCATAGCTCAACTTTCAGATGCCCTTGCCCTCACAGGTCACGCCAACCATGACCTGTCCCAGAAACGGAGAGACATGCACCGACCCTGCCTACCCCGTGAACTCTCTGGCATATGTGCACCGCAGGTTGCCATGACCCCAGATCTACTGTATGGCTCTGATTTTCACAAATGTCTAAAAGAAGTGCAAGAGTCCCAGAAACTCGGTCAGAACATGCGTGGTCAGCAAAAGAGGAGCACGTGGCAGCATAACAACAGTAGCTCTTTTTTAGGCCGGAAGCCGTGGAGGCAGGGGCAGGGGGGGAGTTCCTTCGGTCAAGCAAACAAAGTGTTTTGGAAGAAGGGTCAGAAAAACAGCCACCGGCAGTAACTCGATCTTTGACAGAACCGCCCCTCCCTTCTGGAAACAAGGTTAGTGAGTTTGAACTTTGCTTGCCTTCTTTGTGTGCTTATCTTGAAATGAAGCATGATAACTTTAAAGCAGGAAGCTTAAAGGAAAAGCTGTCGCACTGGAATGAACTAACTTCTGACCCTGATGTACTTGAAACAGTTGAAGGAATTAAAATCACCTTTGATGATTGCCCAGTAGACATAAAGCAAAGTTCGCAAAGGTTGTTTAGCAAGCGTGAAAACTATGCTGTTGACTCTGAAATAAGAAACTTGTTGAAAAAAGGTGTGATAAAAGAGTCTTTACCTGAATCAGGACAAGTTGTCTCACCTATCTTTGTTAGGGAGAAAAAAGACGGATCATTTAGAATGATTTTAAATCTGAAAGCTCTGAACAAAAATGTGGAATATAAGAAATTTAAGATGGAAACAATATATACAGCTTTGGATCTAGTTACACAAAATTGCTTTTTCGCATCAATTGATCTGAGAGATGCGTATTACGTCATAGCAGTAGAGGAGACTTTTCGGAAATATCTGAAATTCAGATGGAGAGAAAAACTGTACTGTTTTCAGGCAGCTGCTATGGGACTCAGTCCGATTCCCAGAAAATTCACAAAACTCATGAAACCTGTCCTAGCACGCTTACATGATATGGGTCACCTGATCACTTCATTCATTGATGACAGTTTGATTGTGGGAGAGACTGAAACAGAAGTTGTACAGTGTGTGGTAGACACGATACAATTATTAGACTCCCTAGGTTTCTATGTACATGAAAAGAAATCACAGTTCATGCCTGTGCAAGAAATCACCTACCTGGGTTTCAAAATAAACTCAACAGACATGACAGTCACACTGACAGATGAACGGAAACAAAAACTGCTGTGTGCATGCATTCTATTATTCAGTCAGGAAAGTACAACTGTAAGATCTCTGGCATCTTGTATTGGACTAATGGTTTCTTGTTTTCTTGCTGTGCCATTGGGTCCTTTGTACTACAGAGCACTTGAACAAGATAAGTGTTCCGCACTTAAACTAAGCAAGGGGAACTGGGAAAAGCCTGCTGTGTTATCAGCTGAAGGGAAGACAGAGCTAGAATGGTGGATTAATAACATAGACAAGCAAAAGGCTCCCATTCAGAGATCAGACCCCACCATTACTATGAAGACAGACAGTTCACGTACAGGATGGGGTGCTTGGGTTGTTGATACCAAATCACAAACACAAGGCATGTGGAGTGAGAAAGACAAAGAAGGACACATAAATGCTTTGGAGCTATTAGCTGTCTTTTTTGGTCTCAAGTCTTTGTTGCATGACCAACGTAATGTTCACATAAGAATTATGACTGATAACACAAGCACTGTTGGTTGTATTAACAACATGGGTTCGAACAGATCTAAACATCTGAATGATGTATCTCAGCAAATCTGGCATTGGTGTGAAAGCAGAAACATATGGCTCAGTGCTGCTCACATTCCTGGTGTTGAGAATGTTGAAGCTGACAGTCTGTCTAGACAGATCCACATTGACACAGAATGGAAACTGGATTCAATGCTACTTTCTGAGGCTATGAATATTCTTGATATAAAACCTGTCATTGACTTGTTTGCCTCTAGATTAAATTTTCAGTTTTCCAGATATGTGTCTTTCTTGCCTGACCCAGGAGCATGTGCTATTGATGCATTTAGCATGTATTGGGGAAATGAGACTGTTTATTGTTTTCCACCTTTCAGCATTATACCCCGGGTCCTGGCAAAGATAAAGAAAGACAAAGCAAGAGGGGTTATAGTAGCGCCAACCTGGAAAAATCAGCCCTTTTGGCCAGCACTGATGAAAATTCTCACAGCCAGACCTGTCCTCTTGTCAGCCAGAAACACTCTTCTGACACAACCAAGTCAAAAGGAGACAAAACACCCACTGAGGAAAAGCCTGACGCTGCTAGTCTGCAAAGTGTCAGGGATAGATTCAGAACACAAGGCTTTTCTGAGGAGACTACCAGTATTCTCATGTCCTCATGGCGACCCGCAACAAAACAGATGTATGATGTGTACATACGAAAGTGGGAGAGGTACGCGTGTGAGCAACAAGTGGATTCAGTTTCACCGCCTCTAGCCACAGCTGTAAATTTTCTGGCATCGCTGTTGAAAGAGGGATATTCTTATAGCGCTGTGGGCACCGCTCGTTCTGCGCTAAGTTGTTTTCTCTGCAACTATGAAGGGGCAACGTTTGGTCAACACGAACTTGTAAAAAGATTTATGAAGGGTGTGTTCGAAAGAAAACCACCACTACCAAAGTATCACCACACTTGGGATGTAAACATTGTGCTAAAAATGTTAGAAACGTGGGTTCCAGTGCAAAACCTGACGTTCAAGGAACTGACAATGAAACTTGTGATGTTAATTGCCCTTCTGTCGGGTCAGAGGTGTCAAACTATTGCTGCTTTGGACATCGACAATATGCTACTTTCAAGGGAAAAGTGTGTTTTTTATGTAAATAGATTATTAAAACAGTCAAGAAGAGGAGCCCATCAATCACCTATTGAACTCATGGCTTTTGTGGAAAAAGAGGCTTTGTGTGTAGTTCACACTTTGAAAGAATACCTGAGACGGAGCAAAGAACTGAGGGCTCAGAATGCTACCCGACATTTGTTTATCACTCTCCAAGCACCGCACCGAGGGGCCACTAGCGATACCATCGCGCGCTGGCTGAAGTGGACGATGGAGAGGGCAGGCATAGACATTACACGCTTCACGGCACATAGTACGAGGTCAGCCAGTACTTCCGCTGCTAAACTTGCAGACGCTCCAATAAACATCATCATGAAAGCAGCTGGATGGACAAATGTTTCCACGTTTGCTAAGTTTTATAATAAGAAGACGGGGCCAACACTGACCATGGGCCAATCCATCATGGAGCGTTTCCTACAACATAAATAAGGTAGGACAGTTTCTTGTTTACATGTGGTGGATGTGTTTGTCTCGAGAACACTGTGGCTCTAAAATCTCATGTGCATATAGTGGAGGGATGCAGGAAATGAGCAAGAATTAAATACAACAAAGCGAGACTTACCTAGTAAGGTGAAGCTGGTTGTAAATTCTTGCGAATTTATTGTAGACCGGAACGGAGTGCACATGCCCACCCCTAAAATGGTCTGCATGCATACCATGCAAGTAAAATGAAATGCATACCATGCAAATGAAACAAATACCACTTTGTGGAACTTTGATCTAGAACTGACAACAGTGTTCTGCACACCGTGCATCAGTAAGACATCCCACCCTTTCAAAATGATAATAATGATAACAATGTTTATAAAATATTTAGTGTTCCTGTTATAGTATGACACAGTGTTCTCTCGAGGCTCTAAAAACTGACAGTAGGGGCTGCGCGCGGTTCTCATGTGCACTCCGTTCCGGTCTACAATAAATTCGCAAGAATTTACAACCAGCTTCACCTTACTAGGTAAGTCTCGCTTTGTTGTATTTAAATATATATAGTGGGTTTTTTGTTTGTTTTTTTGCTGCCTCGTCTTCTGTGACATTCCCGTACTGCTGTTCCCACGCCGCTCATTTCAATTTCCCCACCGCAGCCATACCCAGATTCGTTGTGTCTCACCCCCAGGGTTGGGAGTCCACAAGGAGCCCATCAATATTAGTCCACCGCGGGGCCACCAGCCAGAGGGGCCCTGCACTTCTGCTGGGTCACTTTGGTGGTGTTCAGTGGTGCCTGTTCTGATCTAACATACACAGGACACCACCTACTAAGCCCCCTACTAACGACAGTATTAGCTCAGTTGCGGAGCCAGACTGAGTGAGCCACCCACCCAAGGTGGCGACCACCACAACGTCCCTCCAACGACCGCCTCCCCACGAACCTCCAACCCCAAGGGATTTGACACAAATTCACCACAGGCGTATGGGGAAACCGAATCTGAGGTCACCATGAGACCAGAGCAACAGAGGCCACCGAATCAGAGGCAATTTTTATTATTGCATCATGATCAATGATGATGAGGATGATGTAATGATGCTGCTGTGGAGGTGCATCCGCTTTGAGACTACTTGACAGGGTTGTTCTCTACGCTTACTGTTATAATATATCCCGGCGTCAACCAGGCCCGAGAGATACAGACACCTGCAGTGTTGGTCAGGTAATTTGAGCAACACTCTCACATTCGCATCCGTAAAGTGGATGAAGCTCGACTGTGTGGTCCCAGTCTCCCCACTGAGCCCACAGCACACTCACTCTGGGTAGGAGCCGGCCGGAGCCCGAAAAAATCCCTATGACTTATGGGATTCGAACCCGCAACCTTCCAGTCCAGAATCCAAGGCGCTAACCACTGCGCCATGGCGGCTGGTCTCTTAAATATATAGTTTGTATCTATAGATAAAGGCTTGAAATATTTTATTTTAAATAATGTCCCATATTATTGTTTCAAGTGATGGTGTATGCAAAGTATAATGCAAAATTTGTGGGGTGGATAAATTCTTTAGGCTGAGCAAAGTGAGGCTGACAGAAGGCATGGTGGTTAAGAAATGAGAATCCTCATGAATACATTTCTGTTTATATTCTGTTTTGTTTTTTAGACATGTATACAACTCTAGGTTTATCACCTAGTACTTGTAGTTTAATGACAAAAATGCAGGAAGAGTCAGAAGATCACATGAGACGGTGTATGGCATTGTTCTTTTTATTGTTTATCACAGCTTCATACAGATGACTTCCATGGTGCTGAAACAGGGGAATACACAGCAATAATAAATTAATTTCAGTGTTAGGATAGAGAGAATCTTTAAAGATGCTTCCGTTTCAAACTGCTCTGTGCACTTGCAATCTGTTTTTTGTGTGTCAGAGAAGGGAAGGATGGGAAAGGACCCCAGATGTCTTCAGAATGTAGTTCTAACTTTGTGACGTCTAGCTGAATGGTAAAGTTGTGGTTTGTTTCAGAAAGGACAAGCTGTGGATTGCTATGGAGTACTGTGGTGGAGGATCCATGCAGGACATTTACCATGGTGAGTGAGCCACTGCTGTCTTCATGTTTGTTGTGGACATTTTTGCACCACCATCCCCCCCCCCCCTCACACACACACACACACACACACACTTTCAAACACTTTTTTTTTTCTTTCATTTTCTTTTTTTTTTTTTTAATTTGTCTTTTGCTTTTTTTTTTGGACCCATGAAATCTCAGATTTTGTGTTTAGTTGGGAGTGTAGTTGCAACT
>JASPKP010000153.1:0-2500 GCA_030674155.1 Stramonita haemastoma
GTCTTTTTGTCCACATGTATGTGCTTCCTTTTAACTTAGATAAATCTTCAGATGAGAAAGCAGTAAACAATGAATATTAGCAACACTTACACCCAAAATGGATATTTTTTCTGTGTATCTTCAGCATGGAAATGTTCATAAGAGGTGGTACATTTTACAGCCTACCCCTTTGTGTGTTTTGAAAGATATCAGCATCAACAACTGCTACAGATGATGTAACATGTCAATGACTCACCATCCCCCCCACACACACACGCCCACACACTATCTCTATCCCACAGCAGTCAGTTGTCACCACATTCTGCCCGCTGACCACACTTGGACTAGGTGAAAGGAAGGGGCATGCTAAACTTAGCACCCTGGGCAGAATAATATTGAATTTGTGGCTATGACACACTATCTCTACCCCACAGCAGTCAGTTTCCACCACAATCAGTGCCTTTCAACTGCTATTTATTTCATCCCATCTCAACCCAGCTGGGGCCAGCTGATGCTGATTACAGCAAGAACTGACCACACTTGGACTAGGTGAAAGGAAGGGGCATGCTAAACTAAGCATCCTGGACAGAATGATAATTATTGACTTTGTGCCCTATGCCCCCCTCCCCTCCTCTACCTTCACTTCATTTCACTGCATCTCTCTATCAACAGCCACTGCCTGTCATTAATAAAAGAAAATTGTTTGAAACACTTGGAAGTATTCAAACTACAATGAGTAAGACAACTTTCCATGGACAAATGCAGTAACAACTGGTTAAATATGTAATGTGTAAAAGTCCTTTTTGCATGTAGAAACGTTTAGAAAAGGCTTTTCAATTTTGTTTTTACAAAATTCAAACACTCATACTGTTTTTGTATCCACACCCAACCCCCCTACCCCCCCCCCCCACTCAAATCACCCCCCCCCCCACACACACACACACACAAACAAACATACCAACACCCACAAATGTGCACACACCCACAAATGTGCACACACACACACACACACACACACACACACACACACACACACACACACACAAACACACAGAGAGAAAGAAAGAAAGAGAGAGAGAGAGAGAGAGAGGAGAGAGAGAGAGAGAGAGAGAGAGAGAGAGAGAGAGAGACAGAGACAGAGACAGAGACAGAGACAGAGAGAGAGAGACAGACAGACAGACAGACAGACAGACAGACAGACAGACAGACAGACAGACAGACAGACAGAAGACAGACAGACAGACAGACAGAGAGACAGTGAGGGAGAGAGAGAGAGGAGAGAGAGAGAGAGAGAGAGAGAGAGAGAGAGAGAGAGAGAGAGAGAGAGAGAGAGAGAGAGAGAGAGAGAGAGAGAGAGAGAGAGAGAGAGAGTTGGTTTGATTAGTTGAAAACAACACAATGATAGATTGTTTTTCTTTACAGTTTGCTTATCAAACTTGACATACTTAACGTACAGACTAGATGGAAATGTGAGGTATATTCTCTTCATCTTTCTTCCTCTACCACTTCCACACACACACATACAAGGCAGACAGTGTAGTTCAGGGCATCATAAATGACTAGAAAATACACATGCTTTCAAGAAGAAAACTACTTGTGCAAATCAAAGACAAAGACAGAGAAACAGACAGGTAAGAAATAAAGAATTACCTTGTCCATATTTTCACAATGACATTCAGCACACAAACTGACAGTAGACCACACACCCAGCTCTCAAAGTATTCTGAACTGTGCTCAGACATCTGTAGAGCCATGGGTGTGCTCAGTGTTCTATGACAATGAACAGAATGCATGTGCTGCACTATTAAAGAAAAATGAACATTGAGTTCGGGGGAGGTGGGAGTAAAAGAACTAAAGAAAAAGTTAGAATAATTTGTTTCCTCTTTTACAGGCTTCACAAAAATGCTCATGGATAGCTGTTATTGTCATTATGTTTGATATTATATTACTTTTATCTGTCTAGCAAGCTGGCTAACACACTATCTGTTTGTCTACAGGTTGTTTGGTGTTTTGAAGAGGAGGGGGGGGGGGGGGGCTGCTGCCTCATCTTCTGTGACGTCCCTGTCTTGCTGTTCCCATGCTGCTCATTTCAATCTCCCCACCCCAGCCATACCCAGATTCGTTATGTCTCATCCTCAGAGTCAGGAGTCCACAGGGAACCCATCAATATTAGTTTTCAGTAGGGCCACCAGCCAGAGGGGCCCTGCACTGCTGCTTGGTCACTTTGGTGGTGTTCAGTGGTGTCTGTTCTAGGCTATCATATGCAGGACACCACCTACTACCTAAGCCCCCTACTAACGACAGTATTAGCTCAGTCAAAGAGCCAAACTGAGTGAGTCACCCACCTAAGTTGGCAACCACCACAACGTCTCTCCAATGACCAACAACCCAAACCTCCAACCCCAATGCTTTGACACAAACTCACTACGGACACAGAAGTTTATGGGGAAACCAATCTGAGGTCACCATGAGACCAGAGCAACAGGGGCTACAGAATCAGAGGCATTTTTTTTTATTGCAT
>JASPKP010000153.1:7500-15000 GCA_030674155.1 Stramonita haemastoma
TCTGGAAGAGGGAGAGGATAAATATCTTTTTCTGGAGGGGGGGAGAGGGTGCATGTGTCTTTTCCTGGAGGGGGGAGAGGGTGAATGTGTCTTTTTCCTGGAGGGGGGAGTGTAAATGTGTTTTTATCTGGAGGGGGGAGAGGGTAAATGTGTCTTTTTCTGGAGGGGGGAGGGGGGAGATGTGCCTATGTTTCTTTAATTTTGCTGCGCTTATTTTTTTTGAGGGGGAAGGTAAATGTCCATGTGTGTGTCTTTTCAGGGAGAGGGTGTGTGTGTGTGTGTGTGTGTGTGTGTGTGTGTGGTGTGTGTGTGTGTGTGTGTGTGTGTGTATGTGTGTGTGTGTGTGTGTGTGTGTGTGTGTGCTTCTGGAGAAGGTAAATGTGCATGTGTGGTTGGTTTGTGGTGAAGTGATTTTTTTTTTTAAATTACCTCAGATGATGTTAGTGGCAGATCTGTGTGTTGATCTTCTGCTGAAAGATTGATGGCAGATTTTACACCAAGACATCTTACGAAAAAAAGTGTGTGAAAGACTTGTGGGATATGGTTTTAAGTGTAGGGTTGAAGAGAGTGCTAATGTGTTTTTCGTTGAGGGAGAGGACAAATTAATGTGACTGTGTTTGGTGGGGATTTTGTTGTTGTTTTTTGAGGGGAGAGGGTTAGGGGGTTGAGGGCAAATGTGCCTAGGTCTTTTGTTTTGGAGGGGGAAGAGAGGGTAATTGTGCCTGTGTGATTTCTTTGGGGGGAGGAGGGAGAGGATAAATGATCCTTTTTGGGGATGGGATGGGGGGGGGGGGGAGAGGGGAATGTGCCTGTGTGGATTTTTTTTGGGGGGAGGGGGTAGAGTATTCTCATGCCATTTTCTTTATTTTTTGGGGGGTGGGGTGGAGAGTGCAAATGTGCCTGTGTTAATTTATTGGGGAAGGTGGTAAATGTGCTCTGTGTGTGTGTGTGTGTGTGTGTGTGTGTGTGTGTGTGTGTGTGTGTGTGTGTGTGTGTGTGTGTGTGTGTGTGTGTGTGTGTGTGTGTGTGGTGTGTGTTTCCAGAGAGGGTAAATGTGTGTGTGTGTGGGGGTGGGGGGGTGGGGGGTGGAGTGTGTAAATGTGCCTGTGTGAATTTATTGTGGAAGATGGTAAATGTGCCTGTGTGTGTGTGTGTGTGTGTGTGTGTGTGTGTGTGTGTGTGTGTGTGTTGTGTGGTGTGTGTGTCGGAGAGGGTAAATGTGCCTGTGTGGTTTGTTGTTCAGTGTCTTTTTTTTTAATAATGCCTTAAGATGTTGGTGGCAGATTTGTGTAGGAAGATTGATGGCAGATTTTACACCAACACATCATACAAAAAAAAAAATTTGCAACGACTATAGGTATATAATTTTAAGTATAGTATTGGATAACGTGTGCCTGTGGTTTTTTCGGTTTTTTTTTTGGGGGGGAGATGTTTTCTTCCTTTTTTAGATCACTTCAAATTTGAAAACAAAAAGAAAGCCTGTGCTGTAACTGTCATTGACATTTTAATGGTTTATGTATAGTATTGGATAAAGCAAGAATATGTGGTTTGTCTTTTTCTTTTTAAATTATGAGAACCATTGGAAGTCGAGAAGAATTTGTTAATAGTGTAAACAAAAATGTGTGGAAGAGGTTTTATATTTTATTTTTTTTAATCACCTCAAATGCGAAAACAAAAGAAAGCTTATGCTGTTATTGCCATTGATAGTCGGTAAAATGACTTTAGATGAATGTTCGTGGCAGATCTGTGTATTGATCTTTTGCCGGAAAATTGATGGCAGATTTTTCACCAACGCATCTTTCTTATTCCTTTCCTTTTATTTCAAGGATAATGGAATGACTCATGCGCTTTTTACATCCAGTCCCTGTCTGTATGCAGTTTTATCAATTTTCATCTTAATGCTATATGTTTTATGTGTAAAATGTGCCTGCGGGTTGGTTTTAGTAGGGGTCTTTTTTCTTCTTTTTAAAAAAAAAAATAAACATCAAATATGAAAGGAATGACAAAGATGGTCATGTGATTGCCATGTTGGTGGCAGATCTGTGTATTGATCTTCTGCTGGAAGATTGATGGCAGATTTTACACCAACTCAACTTCTAAAGAAACATCAGGAAAAGACCTCTAATAGTAATATGTGGTTTTATGTATAGAAATGGGTACGATGTGGCTGTTTTTCCCTTTTGGGGGGATAAAGAGATTAAAATCCATGTGAATTGGCAAGAAAATGTTATAGTTTCCTTAATGTTGTGGAAAGTGTGTGTTTGTTTTTGCTTTTTAAAAACTCAACATCAATAAAGAAAACAAAAAAATCTTGTGCTGTGATTGTCATTAATACTCAAGAAATGTTTTTAGATGATGTTGATGGCAGATCTGTGTATTGATCTTCTGCTGGAAGATTGATAGCAGACCAACACGTCTTATGAAAGATTTGTGAAAGACTGAAGTATAGTAGTGAAGGAAATGTGCCCGTGTGTGTGTGTGTGTGTGTGTGTGTGTGTTGTGTGTGTTGGAGTGGGGGGAAATAGAGGGTAAATGTGCCTGTGTAGGGTTTTTTTGGGGGGAGAGGTGTGTGTGCCATGTGTTTTTTTTTTCGGGTTTTTTGTTTTTTTTTTTCTGTGTTTTTTTTTTGTTTTGTTTTTTTTATTTGGGGGGGGGGGGGGGGGGGGGTAAATGTGCCTGTGTGCATTGTTTATTGTTTGGTGGGGTTTTTTTTGTAATGACTTTGAAGAGATGTGGTATATCTGTGTATTAATCTTCTGCTAGAAGATTGATGGCAGATTTTACACCAACACATCTACGAAAAATGTATGTGAAAGACTTATGGTATTTGATTTTAAAGTATACTAGTGAATGAAATGTGCCTGTGTTTTTTTCGCCTTTTTCTAGGGGATTGGTTTTATTTCTTTTTCTTTTTTAAATTACTTCAAATGTGAAACCAAAGAGAAAGCTGATGCTTTAATTGCCATTGCTATCTGTGGGCTTGTTTGTCTTTTGCTTTTTTAAAGAAGGAGATCAAATGTAAACAACAAAGAAAAATGTAGCAATGGTGTATAAAAGTGTTGAAAGTTGGCCAGATGTTTTGTTTTTTTCTATTAGTTTTCACACCACATCAATCATAAAAACAAAAAGAAATCTGATGCTGTAATTTGCATTGATATTTTGTAAAATAACTTTAGATGATGTTGGTGGCAGATCTGTGTATTGATCTTCTGCTGGAAGGTTGATGGCAGACTTTACACCAACCCATCTTACGAAAAATATAATTATGTGAAAGACTAATGGTATATTACATTAAGTGTAGTATATTGTTGTTGTTTTTTAAGTAATGAGATAAGATGTGAATTTATAAGAAAAATGTTTTTTTGTATAATAGTGTAGGAAGTGCGCGGATGTTTTCTTTTTTTTATATTACATAAAATGTGAAAAACAGAAAGCTGGTGCTGCAATGGCCATTGCTATTTTACTAATTTTGTGCAAAGTACTGGAGAAAACGTGTCTGTGCTGCTTGTTTAGCTTTTACATTTTTAAAGAGAGATCAAAATATGTAAACAGCGAAGAAAAATGTAGCAGGGGTGTGTATTAGTTTTGAAAGTGTGTCAGAAGTGGTTTTCTTTTTTTTAAATTAATTTTTAAGCTGCATCAAATTTAAAAACAAGAAGAAAGCTTGTCCTGTGATTGGCATCAGTATTCTGTGAAATAACTTTAGACGATGTTGGTGGCAGATATGTGTATTGATCTTCTGCTGGAAGATTGATGGCAGATTTTACACCAACACATCTTAGAAAGAAATGTGTGAAAGAATAATGGTATAGGATTTTAAGTATACTAGTGAATGAAATGTGCCTGTGGTTTGTTTCCTTTTTTTTTTTTTGGGGGGGGGAGGTTTCCTTTCTTTTTCTTCTTTTGAATCACTTCAATTTTGGAAACAAAAAGAAAGCTTGTGCTGTGTTTGTCATTGACATTCTAATGGTTTTATGTATAGTGTTGGATAAAACGTACCTGAGTGGTTTGTTTGTCTTTTTGTTTTTAAATTAAGAGTCATTGGAAGTCAACAAAAAGTGTAAAATGTTGTATAATAGCTAAGAAATGTGTGGGAGAGGTTTTGTTCATTTTAGTTACTTTTTTTAATCACCTCATGTAGGATAGAAAAAAAAAAAAGCTTGTGCTGTGATTGGCATTAATATCCTGTGAAATGACTTCAGATGATGTTGGTGGTAGATCTGTGTATTGCTTTTCTGCAGGAAGATTGATGGCAGATTTTACACAAACATATCTTACGAAAAATGTAAAAGACTGATGGAATATAATCTAAAGTGTATGGTTGAATAGAGTATGCCTGTGTTTTTTGTTGAGGTAGAGGATAAATGTGCTTGTGTTTGTTGGGGTTTTGGGGGTGGAGAGGGTAAATGTGCCGGTTTTTGTTTTTGTTTTTGCTTTTTTGGAGGAGGGGGGTAAATGTGCCTGGGTCTTTTCTGGGGGTGAGGAGAGGGTAGTTGTGCATGTATGCTTTTGTTGGGAAAGAGGATAACTGTTCCTTTTTTTTTTTTGGGGGGGGGGGAGATGTGCTTGTGTGGTTTTTTTTAGGGGGAAAAGTGTAAATGTTTTTTTTGGGTGGGGAGAGAGTAAATGTGCCTGTGATTTTTTTTTTTAGGGGGAGAGTAAAATAATATGCTTCTGTGTTTTTATTGGGGGATGAGGGTAATTTGTTTTTTTTTAGGTGGGCAGAGGTTTGTTTGTAGTTTGGTGTTATTTTTTTTAAATATTGACTTTAGATGATGCTGGTGGCAGATCTGTGTATTGATCTCCTACTGGAAGATTGATGGCAGATTTTACACCAGCACATCTTCCGAAAAATACATGTGAAAGACTAAAAGTACATCATATTAAGTATAGTATGGATGAGATGTGTCTGCGTGCCCGGATTTTCCTTTTTTAAGTATTGAGATTAAATGTGAATTAACAAGATAAAGATATCTAGCATAATGGTGTATATAATGACTGGGATTTTTTTTCTTTTTCTTTTTTATTGGAGGGGAGAGAGTGAGGTTAATTGTGCCTGTCTTTTTGTTGGGGGGGGATGGATGAGAGGGTAAATGTGCCGGTGTTGCTGGGATTTTTTTGGGGTGGAGAGGGTAATGTGCCTGTGAATTTTCTTGGAGAAGGGGGGTGGGTAAGTGTGCCTGTCTATTTTTTTTTTGGGGGGAGGGGGGTAAATATGCCTGTGTATTTTAATTTTGGGGGGAGAGTAAATGTGCCAGTGTGTTGTTTTGTGTTGTTTTTTTTTTATCGGAGGAGGGGGGGGTGTAAATGTGCCTGTGTTATTATTATTTTTTTTTTTTTTGGGGGGGGGGACTAGTGTGCCTGTGTTTTGTTGTTTTTTTTTTTTTTTTGGGGGGGAGACTAAATTTGCCTGTGTTATTTTTAGGTAGAGGGTA
This sequence comes from Stramonita haemastoma, assembly GCA_030674155.1. NCBI lineage: Eukaryota > Metazoa > Mollusca > Gastropoda > Neogastropoda > Muricidae > Stramonita > Stramonita haemastoma. The sequence goes on from JASPKP010000153.1 coordinate 12,936, forward strand.
AATGTAGTGCTCTGTGTGTGTGTGTGTGTGTCCGGGAGGGGGTCAATGTGCCGTTGTGGTTTGTTTGTAGTTTGGTGGGTTAAAAAAAACAAAAACAACTTAAAATGATGTTGGTGGCAGATCTGTGTATTGATCTTCTGCTGGATGATTGATGGCAGATTTTACACCAACACATTTTAAGAAAATCTATGGCATGATGTTTTATGATATTAAGTGTAGTAGATGGGAGGGATTTTTTTTTAAGTAATGAGATCAGATGTGAGTTTCCAAGAAGCATTTTTGTTGTATAATAAAATAGGAAATGCACCGTTGTCTTCTTTATTTTTTTTCCATCACATCAAATGTGAAAACAAAAAGAAAGGTTGTGTTGTGATTGGCATCGGTATTTCAGTGATTTTATTTACATCATAGGATAAAACGCGCCTGTGCTCTTTAGTTTTTTTTTCTTCATTTAAAAAAAAATGAGATCAATTGTAAAATGGTAAGATAAATGAAGAAGGTTGTAAAATTGTGTTATTAGTGTGCCTGATGATGATTTTTTATTTATTACTTTTTAATTTGTACAAAATTTGAAGACAATAAGAAAGCCTGTGCTGTGATTGGCATTGGTATTCTGTGAAATGACTTAAGATGATGCTGGTGGCAGACCTGTGTGTTCATCTTCTGCTGGAAGATTGATGGCAGATTTTACAGCAATATGTCTTATGGTATAGATCTATGTCTTATGTGTGTAAAGTGTACCTGCAAATGTGTTTTTAATAGAATCAAATGAAGATTTCGGAGAAAAATACAGGCTGTATAATGGTGTGGACAGTTGTGTGAGGAGGAGGGGCTGCTTTTTATTTTTTAACATAATCCCATTAAAAAATGTGAAAGACTAATATTGGATATGATTTTAAGTGTAGGGTTGAAGAGTGTGCCTGTGTGTTCTTGTTGAGGGAGAGGATAGATGTGCCAGTGTTTAGCATTTTGGTTGTTTTTTCTAAGGGGGCGGGGAGGGTAAATGTGCCCGTGTTGGGGAATTTTTTGGGGGGAGGAGAGGGTAAATGTGCCTGTGTGTTGTGTTTTTGTTGTTTTGTTTTGTTTGTTTGTTTGTTTTGGGGGGAGAGGTAAAATAATGTGCCTGGTGGGTATTTTTTTAGGGGAAGAGGGTAAATGTGTGTGCGTATTTGGTTGGTTTTTTTTTCGGGGGGGAAGGATGGGGAAATAATGAGCTTGTTGTTTTTTTTCTTGGGGGATGAGGGTAAATTGTGTGTGTGTGTGTGTGTGTGTGTGTGTGTGTGTGTGTGTGTGTGTGTGTGTGTGTGTGTGTGTTTTACAGGAACAGAGGATACATGTGCCAGTATTGTTTTTTTTTGTTTGTCTGTTTTTTGGGGGGCGGAGTGGAGAGTGCAAATATGCCTGTGATGTTTTTTTTTATTCGGTGATTTTTTTAATATATTTTAGTAATGACTTTAAATGATGTTAGTGGCAGATCTGTGTAATTACCTTCTGCTGAAGGAGTCATGTCAGATTTTACACAAACACATCTTACGAAAAAACTGAATGAAAGACTAAAGATATATGATTTTAAGAATAGGATTGGATAAAATGTGCCTGTTTTTTTTTCCCCTTTCTTTGGGAAACGTTTTCTTTTTTTTATCACTTCAAATTTGAAATAAATTAACGAAGCTTGTTATGTGATTGCCATTGATATTTTAATGATTTTATGTATAGTATGTGGTTTGTTTTGTCTTTTCTTTTAACATTATAATATCCATTGGACGACAAAAAGAAAATGTAGAATGTTGTGTAAAAGTGTAAAACAAAATGTGTAGGAGAGGTTTTGTTTGTTTTATGTTTTTTTAAAGGCATCACCTGTGAAAACAGAAAGAAAGCTTGTGCTGTGATTGGCATTAACATTCTGTGAAATGACTTAAGACGATGTTGATGGCAGATCTGTGTATTGATCTTCTGCTGGAAGATTGATGGCAGATTTTACACCAACACATCTAACGAAAAATGTGTGTTAAAGACTAATACTGTATGATGTTAAGTGTAGTTTTAGATAAAATGTGTCTGCGTG
>JASPKP010000153.1:20000-25000 GCA_030674155.1 Stramonita haemastoma
CCGCCGAGGTAAAGAAACTGAGGGAGGAAAATAAGGATCTACGTTGTGAGCTTCAGCACCAAGAAAAAGAAACGGACAAAATCAAGAAAGCTGTGAATGATAGCGAACAACATGGGAGACAGTGGAATGTACGGGTGTTTGGGGTGGGGGAAAAGCTGGGAGAGACAACAGAGGATTGTATTAAGGAATGCATCAATATATTCAATAACAAGGCGGGGGTTAAGACCACACGAGCGGACATCGACATAGCTCATCGGACAGGGGGGAGGGGGCAGAGTGGAAAACCTCGGCCGGTCATTCTCCGCTTCGTTTCCAGATGTCAGCGGGGCATGGTTTTGGCTGACCGCCGTAAGCTCAAGGGAACTGGCATAACTGTCTCCGAAGACTTAACTGTAGTAAATTACCAGCTCCTTAAAAAAGCTATGGACCATTCGGCCACATTAGCCGCATGGTCTTCAAACGGCAAGATTATTGCAAAACTTAAAAATGGAAAAGTTCTCAGGCTTGACGTGGACTCTGATGTCGATACAGTGCTGAGGAGAGAAATGGCATAGATTGGTACGCTGCTGCGGAAGCTTGTTCCCTTTCTTCCCTTCTCTTTTTTTTTTTTTTTTTTTTTTAAATATCTTTTTCCTTAGCTTGTTTGGCTGTCACATAGATCCCAGTAATCATAACCCTCCGCCCCCCCTTCCCCCCCCCCCACGAAAGCGTGTATGTGTGTGAATATATGTTGTGTGTGTGTGTGTGTGTGTGGGGGGGTATATAATGTTTATCCGTGTGTGTGTATACATATATATATGCATGTACGGATGTGCGTGTGGGGGGGGGGGGGGGATATGCATGTGTAAACTGTACATGCATACACAGGCTTCTGAACTTCGCAGTCTTGTTTACAATGTCTCTCTTGCTCGTTGACTTGGACAGATAGGAATGGTTTTTTGTTTTTCTTTTTTTAAATAGAAATTGAACACGCTTGAGTTTGATGAAAAACTTTAATGGTCCTCCCCTTTAGCACAAAATTTAAGATTTAATATTTAGTCCATTTTTGGCCCTTCAAGAGGCATGGGGATTTTGGTGGACAAAATCCACTGTGACATACATGGTTAGCATTGACAGAAGGGTTTAGGTGCAGTCAGCCCTCTCATCAGTCATACCACTCCGCTCCCGCTATGAATTTGTTCAGCTGACGAAGTACTTTTGTCAGAAGAGAAAAAAAAAGGAAATGCACGCAGATGCACACAAATTATGGAAGGGTGCAAGCAGTCATGCGTATGCTTGCGTGAGCACCGGTGCATTAGCGGACATACACTGTGCCCGAGCCCATACTAAGCGAAACCATTTGCCACCTGACAGTTGTGCAGCCATTTCTGCAGATGTCATGATAGTTACAGTGTACTGGGTATAAGTTTATTGCTGTATCTTGTCCTACCTGCAACTCCCCTGTGGGGATGCCGGGGGCTCTTTCAGTGTGATTTATTATATATATATATATATTTTTTTTTTTCTGGCGACCGGGTGGTGAGATTTGGACACCGGGATAGGCATGGGGTGTCCATTCTGCAGTGGTGTTTGCCCATGTAGCACCCTTTATGTACATCTTTGTACTTTGTACTTTCACATGTTTGTTTTCCTTTTTTAACGGTGTTTTCCTCTTTGTTTGTTTGTAATCTGGGGATGATAGCTAAAGCGGAATGGCTGGCGTCCTGAATACAGTCTGGCTTGTTTGCCTTTTGGAATATGGTGGTTTGGCATTGTGTCGTCTGATGCTGTTGCTTTTTCAGATGAACGGTGTTGGATGTTTAAAAGGGTTGTGAAGTGCTGGTTTTGAAAGCCGCTGGAGCCACTGAGGCTGAGTGGGGTGACAGACAGCCCTGATGTGACTTTGGTGGTTGGTAGGCTATAAACAATATTATGGTTGTGGTCGTACTTGAAAGGGTTATATTGTCGTTTTCATATTGTTTACGTAATACTTACTAGTATGTATACCTTCTATTTCTGCTTTTTTCGGGCTGTCCTTTTTCCGATTTGAATGCGAATTGGTGTTTATCAGTCTCAATTATATGTGATTATAGGAGCAAAGTTTAACTCGATAAGGGGTCACCTTAGTTATGGGCAGGGCTGCAAATAGTATCGATTGAAATAAGAATATTGCTGGTGTAAAGTGCACGTGTATGTGTGTGTGTCCGTGTACGTGTGTATGTGTGCGTGTTGCGCGCGCGCGCGCGTATGTGTGTGTGTGTGTGTGTGTATCTGTGTGTGTGTCTCAATTATATGTGATTATAGGAGCAAAGTTTAAATCGATGAGGGGTCTCCTTAGTTATGGGCAGGGCTGCAAATAGTATCGATTGAAATGAGAATATTGCTGGTGTAAAGTGAGCGTGTATGTGTGTGTGTCTGTGTTACGTGTGTATGTTGTGTGTGTGTGTGTTGCGCGCGTGCGCGCGTATGTGTGTGTGTATCTGTGTGTGTGTGTGTGTGTGGTATGTGTAGTGTATGTGTGGTGTGTGTGTATGTGTGTGTGTGTGTGTGTGTGTGTGTGTGTGTGTGTGTGTGTGTGTGTGTGTGTGTGTGTGTGTTGTGGTGATGGTAAAACTGGGGATACTGGAGTGGGCACAGGGCCCGATGCTGTGATGAGACTTATCCAGGTGGCATTCTTTGTGGGTTTCAGCCTGTCATCTTTCTATGTTTGCTGTCCTGTTTTCTTTTTTGTGGTTGTATAGAAACGATGAATTGGACAGATGGCTGACACCTCCGGTACAGCATGTTTTTGGTTTTGCTCTGGGGGATGAGTGAGTTGAATGTTGAACTGACACACTTTTGAAAGTCCTTTTTTTAAGGACAGCGATTCATATTTTGAGAGGATGGGTGCCTGTTGGATATTGGAATTAGGACGAATATTGGTGTGATTTTTTATGCTTTTCCCAATTTTGATGTATAATACCTTTTTGAATTATTTCATCATTATGCTTTCAACTTTTGCCAATTTTAAAGGGAAGGAAGGGAAGACTAGGGTGTATATACCACCTGTATCGGCTGCATGAACGTAGATAAAACGCCAGATGGGTGTGTGCCTGTGTGCGAGTAGCATACACTGAACAAACAGAAAAAAAAATGAAAAGAAAAGAAATATATACAATATGACACATATGCTTTTCACAAAAATTTAAGCTGAATATAAACAAGCATTCTTTGAAGAAAAGGGTGTTCGCGCTGCAGTGATAGAAAGAGACTTGGCTCTTCCTGACTGTTAGTATGGTTCGCAGCAACCCTGCTTTTGCGGTCCCCCCCCCCCCCCCCGCCCCCCCATCCCCCTCTCTCTTTTTGGGAGCATAACATGTACATGTCCCGTGATCCTGGCCCGATAGTCAACAACAAGTACTTCACTGATTGTTTGTTTTTGTTTGGTTGGTTGGTTTTGATTTTGGTGGTTTTTTGGTTTTGTTTTGTGGGTTTTTCGTTTTAAATCTGTTTTATAGTTTGTGTGGGGATTTTTTCTTCGATTGTTAGTCTTTTTTTCTGAACTGATATGGACATTTTTGTACAAGGGTGTTTGTGTACATGTTTGGATTCTTTACATGGAGGTAACTCACAGCAGAGGAGTATAATTTGCTATGAAGAAAGGTGGGCACATAGCATTAGCAAACAAGCAGAAAATACTATGTTAAACTCGCATGACAAGCATGGCTGATATAATTATTTCATCTTGAACTGCCAAGGCCTTGGAAACTTTCATAGCGTAAAGATGTTTTCCAATTTCTAAGACAAAAACAACACTCAATATATTTACTGCAAGATACTCACTTCACACAAAAAACAGAACGTCAGATAAGAGCTGAATGGGGATATGAATGTATTTTTGCATGTAATAACTAGATCACGAGGTGTAGCCATTCTCCTTAATAACAATTTTGAATTTAAAATAAGGAAATAATTAAAGATTATCAGGGAAAAATTTCATTATCTTAGTGTTAAATACCATGGGAATAGAGTTAGTGTTGGTAAATGTATATGGACCAAACAGAGATGAACCAGTTTTTTTCAAAATATACAAAGAAAGATAGAAGAACTTACAATTCCTAACATAATAATAGCAGGGGACTGGAACCTGGTTCTAAATCCAAACCTTGATTATTACAATTATAAACATATTAATTAATGTTAAATCACAAGAAACGGTTTTGGGAATGATGTCCAAACTTGAATTGGTCGATATTTGGAGAATGGTAAACCAGGAAATAACTAGGTACACATGGAGAAGACCAACCCCATTGCAGCAAAGCCCCACTGGATTTTTTTCTAGTATCTGACACTCTTATTAATAAAGTGAAAGATACAGACAAACGTGTTTGGATATAGGAGCGATCATTTCGATGATAACCGTTGGATATTGCTATTAAAAAACAAGAAAAGAAAAAAGGCTTCTGGAAATTTAACTCATCCTTACTCAAAGACAAAGACTATGTTAAACAAGTTAACCATTACGGATCGAAAGAGTAAAGAGGCATTACGCACTACTTCCATATGATTTGAGAGGCCATAGACAAATACCTAATGACCAAATTCAATTATCAGTTTCAGATCAAATATTTTTTAGACACATTGATTATGGAAATAAGCAGACACAATATCTTACGCTATCAGAAAAATAAAAGACAAGAATATTAACGAAGTAAAGCTGGAAAAACGACATTCAAAATTTAGAACAAAAATTGAACTTAAATGAAGAAGATATGAAAGTTATTGTGGAGAAAAAGAAGAAACTCAGCAGACTTAGAAAAACCAAAATAGATGTATTCTCCTAAGATCTAGGGCGAGGTGGGCTGCTAGGGAGAAAAGGTAACAAAAATATTTCTGCTCCTTGGAGAAAAGAAATTTTGTAAGCAAACAAATGTAAAATTAAAAAAGATCAAGAATCTGTCTTTAACTGACTCGGGGGATATTTTAGAAGAAACCAAAACATACTATAAGAAACTGTACTCTAAAAGATCAATAGGTGACTG
>JASPKP010000153.1:30000-45000 GCA_030674155.1 Stramonita haemastoma
GTACTACAAAAGTCAAACTTTTGATAATAACTTTGAAATGCTAGAACAGTTCCTACTTACAAGATGTGAACTGGTGGAAGATGTGCATTTTGTCATTGCAAATGACATAAATGCCAGAATTGGAGAGTGGAGTCTGGAAGAAGAAAGTGCAGATGAGATGTTTGTACACAATGATGTTGGTTTGTTTGCTAGAAAATCTAAAGACAGCGGTACAAATGGTTTTGGAAAGTCATTGATTGAACTGTGTTCCACTTTTCAGTTAACCCCTTTAAATGGCTTGTGTGATGGGGACAAAGATGGCCACTTTACTTTCCTTTCTGAACAGGGAAACAGTGTGATTGATTATTTTTTTATGCTCTGTTGATCTGTTGTTTTGTGTGAAAGATTTTTGTATTACTAATCGTATTGAATCGAACCATTTGCCTCTTATATTGCACTTACAATGCATAGATGACAAGCAATTGGGTGAGGAAGCAGAAAATAAGTTTTACCTGAAAGTTAAATGGAATGCTGGAAAATCAGAGCTGTTTCTAGAGTTTTTTTGCATCAGAAGAAGCCACAAATATTCTGGCAGATGCCACAAATGATATCAACCTTAACATAGAAACTGCTGTTGACAAATTTACAGTCTTACTGCAGAAGGTCAGGGCAGTGCATGTAACACACAGTTCATATGGGAACACATGCAAGGAAAACAAACCACTGGTTTGACTGGGAGTGCTTGCAGAAAAAGCTTGAAGCTGGCAGAGCACTGAACAAGTTCACTCGTAGGGAATGTGCGAGGACCAAAAGATATACGAGATTTTTTTTTTCTCCAAGTATCAAAATCGTATAAAGGAAAAGAAAAAGAGTTACTGGAAATCAGTTATAGATACTCTGACTCAAAGTAAAGGGGATAGCAGTACATTTTGGTCAACAACACGAAAAGTAAGGAGAAAGAAGCTTAATCTACCGTCTATTTCGATAGACAGATGGAAAACACATTTTGAAAACATTCTCGCTGTGGATCACATTGAGCGTGAAAATAGAGATGGAGATACTGAGGAGGAAGAATTTTATGTTTCTGATCTAGATGATGAAATATCTGAAGGGGAAATTCAACAGGCTGTCAGAAGACTTACAGTAAATAAAGCTTCAGGGCTAGATGATACTCCCAGTGAATTCCTAAAAACTGCAGAGCCATTCATATTGCCTTTTTTGACAAAAATGTTTAACCATATGTATACAGCTGGTTCCTATCCTATAGCTTAGACACAGTCAGTCATTGTTCCCTTATTGAAAAAAGGTGATGCTAACAACCCTGAAAACTATAGAGGCATCTCCTTACTCAGTATTGTTAGTAGAGTTTTTACTTCTATCCTAAACCAGAGACTGTATAAAATGGGCAGAAAAGGAGGGTTAAATTAGTGAAGAACAGCCTGGATTTCGCAGGAATTACTCTACTGTAGACCACATATTTACTCTTGTTACGATGGTTAGGTCATGTTTGTATGGTCAGAAGAGAAGTAAACTATATGTTGCTTTCATTGATTATCGAAAGGCTTTTGATACAGTAAATCGTGATATGCTTTAGAAAGTGCTAAAAAAGTCAATGCTTCATCAAAAATAATCCGTATGTTAAAAAGTATGTACGGTTGTGTGCAAAGTTATGTGCGCTGGGGTTCTGAAGTGTCTGATTTTTTTAAATGTCCATTGGGCGTGAAACAGGGCTGTTTGATGTCTCCTTTGCTTTTTTCTTTATTAATCACTGAAGTAGCAGAAGAGGTTTCACAAAAGGGAAAACATGGTTTTCAGTTTTTACCTGACTTACAGGAAAATTTTCTCTTGCTATTTATAGATGATGTTGTTTTATTTTCTCATAGCCCCAGTGGCCTTCAAAACCAACTAAATAACTTGCAAAGAGCATGGACACTTTAGGATTAACTGTAAATCTTGATAAAACGAATGTTATGGTGTTCAAGAAATGTGGGCATTTATCCAAATTGGAAAAGTGGCATTTTAAAGGTCAAAATATTAAAGTTGTTAACAGCTACAAGTATCTTGGTTTTACTCTTACAACAAAAGTATCTATTAACACAGCACTAGAAGAGTATGCGAGACTTGCTAAAGCATACAGTTTTTGAGATTTTGAAAACGATGTGGGCTTTGAGCAACATGGATATGTTTGTGTTTTTTAAATTGTTCGATGCCCAGGTCAAACCTATGTTGTTATATGCTTCTGAGCTCTGGGGGTCTACAAAATTTCATGTATAGAATCTGTGCATTTATTTGCTTGCAAACGTTTGTTAAACGTTTACCCCAAAACTCCTAACACAATGATCTATGGGGAAACAGGACGTTATCATATGTATATTGATAGCACCATAAGATCTATTGCGTACTGGTTTAAACGTCAGAATATGTCTTTACGCAGATTTCCAAAACAGGCATATTTGATGACAGCAAACAAGATCCCAGAAACCACGGAAAGACTTTTAGATGTAAATGACTGGCCATATTGTGTTAAAAGATGTCTTGATCTTTTTGGCTTCTCTGAAGTGTGGGTAAATGGTGGGGTGGGAAATGAACAAGCTTTTCTAAAAGAAATAAAGCAGCCCATGATTCATTGCTTTCATGAAGACTGACATGCAAAAGTGTGACAAAGTGACAGATTCGAAACGTATAGGTCATTTAAATCACTGTTACAGCCTGAAAAATATCTTACTGCTATCACCATAGGTAAATTCAAACATGCACTGGTCAAGTTTCGACATGGAATTGGTGATCAAAACGTGAATAACAGATAAAATGATAAATCTAAAAAGTGCCCTTTTTGTGACAAAATTGAAACTGAAATCCAATTTCTATTTGAATGTACAAAGTTTACAGACTTGAGAGAGAAATACCTATCCAAATACTTCACAAATGATAATGAACATTGCCTCCAAACTATTCTGAATAGTGAAGATGTTTACCAGTTGAGACATTTGGATATGTATATATGTTATGCTCTGAAAGCCAGAGAACTCAGTTAAGCACAATCGGTGTACGAAAAAGTTGATGATGTATATGTCTCTTTGGAATTTAACTCATGACAATGCCAAATTTCTTTTTTTGTTTATTGTTTTGCCTTTAGTTTCTTCTGTTAAAATGTGTACCCTCTTGTATACAGGCCGGTTGCCTTACATTTAAAATCGAGTTTTCTCTCTCTGTCTCTGTCTCTGTCTCTGTCTCTGTCTCTGTCTCTCTCTCTCTCTCTCTCTCTCTCTCTCTCCTCTCTCTCTCTCTCTCTCTCTCTCTCTCTCTCTCTCTCTCCTCTCTCTCTCTCTCTCTCTCTCTCTTGCTTTAGGAATAAATTTGATTTTTGTGACATTTTTTTTTATGATTGATGAAGCTGTATTCATATTATTTTTTCATGTTTCAACTTTATTACGTAAGCTGGTTGTTACTGAGTTTCAATATACCTTATTCCACCATTTCAATGTTTTGAGTTTAGCAAGTATGCGTTCCTTGGATGTAATGTGTAGTTGTTCATTCTTATTGATATATAGGCTATTCACATAGATTGATCATGATCAGATATTTCCTTAACAATGAAGTTTATTGATGACATGCCGCAAACCTTGTGTGTGTGTGTGTGTGTGTGTGTGTGTGTGTGTGTGTGTGTGTGTGTGTGTGTGTGTGTGTGTGTGCGTGTGTGTGTGTGTGTGTGAGTGTGTGTGTGTGTGGATATTAGTTAATTTCTTTCCTCATCTTTTACAAAATGTTATGATTTATATGACTTTTTTTCTTGATAGATGGTGGTGGATTAATGTTTCAGTAGTTTACGTCACTATATTCTCTGTTTAGGTCTTTAATTATTTCGTTTATCAATGAAAATCATCATTTGATGATTATCCTTTTATTTTTGTTCTCTGAATGTTACCAGGCACCCATCAGTCTCGGAAGACTATGGAGTTGCGCTCTAGTCTTCAGAGCGCAAAGCCTGGGTAAGCAAGTATGGATGGCAAGCTGTTACGCATGCAGCAGACCCCCCTTCTCCACGCCAATGGAATGATCCATTGGAAAGGCAATGACCGATACGAAAGGCTCCAGTACCATCGCAGGAGCCGCCAGAAAAGAACGTTGCCATATACAGCCCAGAGCCGCCCTGGGGACTCCAACTCCCTGATTGTTCCTCAGGGATGGTGTCTAAACACACCTGTGTGCATGCTGTTTTTTGTTGTTGTTTTTAAAAATAATTTTGTCATCCCTCCTATTGGCACACGATGGCCTGCTCTTTCAGAAGGCGGAACAGGCCTTTCTCTGAATGAGTGCACTATTGATTGGTTTATTATTGTTTGTCTGTCCTGATTTTTTTGTCTGTTGTTTGCCACTGGGTACGGTCTCTTGTTTTTGGTATTTGGATCATTGTAATTGTTGTTGTTTAGTTAGATGATTTATCCCTGATAAGGGCGGCGACTGGATGTAAAAAAGCAGACGAGTGCTCATTCATTATCTTCGAAATAAAAGATTTTGTCCTGCCCTGCCTTGTCTCTCTCTCTCTCTCTCCGGCGCCCCCCTCCCCATGTCACTATAGTACACCCCTCTCTCTCTCTCTCTCTCTCTCTCCTCTCTCTCTCTCTCTCTCTCTCTCTCCTCTCTCTCTCTCTCTCTCTCTCTCTCTCTCTCTCCAGCGCCCCCCTCCCCATGTCACTATAGTACTCTCTCTCTCTCTTCTCTCTCTCTCTCTCTCTCTCCTCTCTCTTCTCTCTCTCTCTCTCTCTCTCTCTCTCTCTCTCTCTCTCTCCTCTCTCTCTCCGCGCCCCCCTCCTCCATGCCCCTCCTCTCCCTTCACTTATCTCTCTCTCTCTCTCTCTCTCTCTCTCTCTCTCTCTCTCTCTCTCTCTCTCTCTCTCTCTCTCTCTCTGATATTTTCTCAGTATGATGTTCAAGTTGAAATATCAAAACAAAGTTTTGACAATGGCTTATAATTGAAATTGACGTCATACAATTACGTCATCGCAATAAACACTAACTCCTGCAGAAGGCGACAGCTGAAATATTGGGGATTACATCATGGTATATGCTGGTTGTTCTACTTTCGCTTATATATATATATATATATATATATATATATATATAATATATATATATATATATATATATATATATATATATATATATATATATATATATATATAAGAAGGACGGTGGCAGGATGGTTAAGACGTTCGCCTGCCAATATGTAAATCGTGAGTTTCTGGGTTCGTACCCAGCCTCGCCCTTTCTTCCCAGTTTGACGAAAAAATCGAACTGAATGTCAAAGTCATTCGGATGAGACTCGAAACCGAGGCCCCGTGTGCGAATGCACGCAGAACATCTTGCGCACACGTTAAAACCCCGTTCCACCTTTCGGAAGAGTAGGCCATCGTGTGCTGGTAGGAGCGGATGACAAAATTATAACAAACCAGCATGCACACAGGTGTCTTGTTTAGACACCATCCCTGAGGAAAAATCAGGGAGTTGGAGTCCCAGAGTGGCTTGGGGCTGTAGGTATAATTATGGCAACGTTCTGGTGGCTCCTGCGAGGGTACTGGAACCATTGTATTGGTCAATGCCCTTCCAATGGATCATTTCAGTGCCATGGAGAAGGGGGGTCTGCTGCATGGGTAACAGCTTGCCCTCCATATATACTTGCCCAGGCTTTGCGCTCTAAAGACTAGAGCGCAACTCCATAGTCTTCCGAGACTGATGAGTGCATACTATTTTATTCTCTCTGTATATAATTATGTGTGTGTGTGTGTGTGTGTGTGTGTGTGTGGTGTGTGTGTGTGTATTTCTTTCTTTCTTTCTTTCTTTCTTTCTTTCTTTCTTTCTTTGTTTATTTTTTTATATCGAGAATAATGGAATTAGCACTTTTGTGTATTTTTACATCCATTCCCGCGTGTATTCAGTTTTGGAAATTCTGTCATCCGTTCCAACTGGCACACATTGACCTACTCTTACGAAAAGCGGAACAGAATTATCGTGTGTGCAAGAAGAGTTCTGCGTGCGTTCGCACACGGGGCCTCGGTTTATAATTATAGTCTCATCGGAGACTTTTGGGGAGAGTGGAGTCAGCACTGATGTTAGCACCAGGGAAAAATCCTATTAATGGGAATCGAACCCGGGTCGTCAAATTACCAGTATAAAAATGGAAATAGTGAAAACATTATCAAAGAATTTCAAAGAAACACAAAAATCGGGCTATGTACAAGAGACTCCCAAATAGCTAACAGAATATTTGTATCTGACAAAATTATATATACATTTCTTCAAAACTATTTTTGCTTAAAGAAGTTTCTTTTATGTGTGTGCATACGTGCGTGTGTGTATATGTGTGTGCGTGTATGAATGTGTATGTGTGTGTGAGTGTATTTGTGTGTGTGCGTGCGTGCGTGCGTGCGTGCGCGTGCGCGTGTGTGTGTATGTGTGTGTGTGTTTGTGCGTGTGTTTCATGTATTTATTTATTTATTTGTTCACTTATTCTTTTATGTCAAGGATAATGGAAAAAAAACCCAAATTCCTTATTACCTAAGTTTTTTTCCTTCCGCTTCCATCTCTTACCTGTCCCTGCCTTCAACATCCATCTGCCAAAGTGCATAACATTTGTAGGTGTGTGTGCGCGCGCGTGCTGCGTGCGTGCGTGCGTGTGTGTGTGCGTGTGTGTGTGTGTGTGTGTGTGTGTGTGTGTGTGTGTGTTGTGTGTGTGTGTGTGTGTGTGTGTGTGCATTTGAATTTGTCAAAACTGTAAATTATTGTTGATTGTGTATTGTGTAGGTCGAATGCAAGCGCTTTGATTTGTTTTTGCAAGATATAGCGCTATATAAATTCCATGTATATTATTGATTATTATTTTTAAAATTATTATTATTATTATTATTAGTTATTGTTATTGTTATTGTTGTTGTTGTTGTTATTATTATTATTATTATTATTATTATTATTATTATTATTATTATTATTATTATTATTATTATTATTATTATTACATTCAGTCCCCGCGTGTATGTTGTTTTGTAAATCTGATCATCTGTTCTTACCTGCACACGATGGCCTACTCTTACGAAAAGCAGAAAATCATCATCATCATCTTCATCATCATCATCATCATCATCATCATCATCATCATCATCATCATCATCATCATCATCATCATAAGTAGTAGTAGTAGTAGTAGTAGTAGTAGTAGTAGTAGTAGTAGTAGTAGTAGTAGTAGTAGTAGTATCATCATCATTAGTAGTAGTAGTAGTAGTAGTAGTAGTAGTAGTAGTAGTAGTAGTATTTGTATCATTAATATTAATGTCTTTTTTAATATTTAGTTTTATTATTATTTATTCTTTTATATCGAGGATATTGGAATAAGCACTCGTGTGTTTTTTTTACATCCAGTCCCCGTGTGTATACAGTTTTTTTCAGTTTTGTCATCTGTTCCTACCGGCACACGATGGTCTACTCTTACGAAAAGCGGAACAGGAATTAACGTATGCGCAAGATGTTCTACGTGCGTTCGCACACGGGGCCTCTGTTTATAGTTTCATCCGAAGGACTTTTGGTGAGAGTGGAGTCAGCACTGATGTTAACTACAAGAGAAAAGTCTCATCGAACGGGAATCGAACCCAGGTCGTCAAAACGATTTAACATATGTGCAAGCTGTTCTGTGTGCGTTCGCAAACGGGGCCTTTGTTTTACATTCCCATTGGAAAGATTTTTGGGAAAAGTGGAGTCAGTATTGATATTAACTCCAGAGGAAAAATCTCAATGGAGATCGAACCCATGTGCCCGCGCGCGCGCGCGCGGCGCGCGCGCGCGCGTGTGTGTGTGTGTGTGTGTGTGTGGTGTGTGTGTGTGTGTGTGTGTGTGGTGTGGGAGTGAGTGAGTGACTGAGTGAGTGAGTGAGTGAGTTAGTGAGTAAGTAAGTAAGTAAGTAAGTGAAATGATTTTTTTAAGCACTCACCTATTAGCGATCAGTTCTTCATGCCAAAATTTATAGAGATCCCACCTTCATACAGTCACATTACAAACAAACTGCGTTTTTGAAAGAATACAATTTTTATTAGTAAAACAGAAGCAAAAAAAAAGTTACAAGAAAAATGTGTGCACATCAAGAAAATTCAGGGAAAAGCGTATTTAAAACATTTGGGTTTATACAAACATAGCTTCTAAAATCTAACTACAGATTTGAAAGCTTGGCAAAGTATAATGAAAGGTTCAAATACTAAAGACTGGTAGATATTTAACGCATTTCTCATGAACCATAATAAACCATGTGAAAAGATTTTTTTTACAAGCATGATTCGAAATGCAGTACACATTAATTTTAAGAGCTTCATGCCAAATCAAGAAGAAGTAGTAGTAGTAGTTGTAGAAACCCATCAGTCCTGGAAGACTAAACAGTTGCGCTCTAGTCTTTAGAGTGCAAAGCCTGGGTAGGTAATTATGGAGGGCAAACTGTTACCCATGCAGCAGCCTCCCCCCCCCCCCCCCCCCCTCGCCCCCTTCTCCAAGCCACTGGAATGAGCAATGACGGATACAAATGGTTCTAGTTCCATCGCGGAGCCGCCAGAACGTTGCCATATACAGCCCTAAAACGCCCTGGGATTTAAACTCTCCCATTTTTCCTCATGGATGGTGTCTAAACACGACACCTGTGAGCGTGCTGGGCTTTAAAAAAAATCAGTTTGTCATCCCTACCGGCACACGATGGCCTGCTTTCCCAAATGGTGGAACGGGGTTTTAACGTGTGATTTCTGCGTATGTTCGCATATGGGTCCTCGGTAGTCTCATCCCACTGACTTTGACATTAAATTCGATTTTTTCATCAAACTGGGAAGAAAGGGCGAGGCTGGGTATGAACCCAGAACCACATGATTTACTTGTTGACAGGCAAACGTCTTAACCATCCTGCCACCTTCTTTCCTCAAGAAGAATAAGACTTATTATTTCTACAGTGAATAAGCTTCTGAACAAACGTAAACAAATGAAATGCTATGAAGAACAGTTGGTTTCCCCATTTTCTGCTCCTCTCAGCCGCTAAATATTTCAACCTATCCCATCCCAGATGGGGCCAGCTGGTGCTAGGTTATGGCAGGAACTGATCACACTTGGACTAGGTAAAAGGAAGGGGCACGCTATATTTAGCACACTGGAGTGAGTGTTATTGAATTTGTGTTCTGTGATATATTAGCATTGCAATATAATCCCCTTCCCTTCTCCCTGGATTTTAAAGTTTGCATTTGTCCAAGCTTTATGACTTACATAACGTAAAACAGCATGTGAAATATATTATAAAAATGTTGAAACATAAGTTTTTACAAGCACAACTTCTAAAATGTTGCATCTGTTTCAAAGCTTTGCAAAAAATCATCAAAATCTTGTATACAAAAAAAGTTACACATATTCATGTCATTTCTTAGGCATCATTATAATCCATGTAAAACATACAAGTTAAAAGCATTTCTAAATACAATGATTTGATAGCATCCTATTAGGTATAAAGAACAAGGCTTGCAGATTCCTGGGATTTGGGGACCGATCCATAGTGTGGACATTACTGTGGTCAGTGTTTTGTGTGAAGTAGAGTGTGTGTGTTTAAATTTCCTTTTTGGGTGAACTTCTTTCCACAGAATGTACAAGTGTAAGGCTTTTCTCCTGTGTGGGTTCTAATGTGGTCAGTTAAATGATGTTTCGTGATAAACTTCATATGACAATATGTGCAGTTGTATGTCTTTTCTCCTGTGTGGGTTCTAATGTGGTAAGTTAAATGATGTTTCGTGATAAACTTCATATGACAATATGTGCAGTTGTATGGCTTTTCTCCTGTGTGGGTTCTAATGTGGTAAGTTAAATGATGTTTCGTGATAAACTTCATATGACAATATGTGCAGTTGTATGGCTTTTCTCCTGTGTGGGTTCTAATGTGGCGATTTAAAGCCTGTTTCCTGGTAAACTTCATATGACAATATGTGCACTTGTGTGGCTTTTCTCCTGTGTGGGTTCTTATGTGGCAAGTTAAATCCTGTTTCGTGGTAAACTTCATATGACAATATGTGCACTTGTGTGGCTTTTCTCCTGTGTGGGTTCTAATGTGGGCAGTTAAAGCCTGTTTCGTGGTAAACTTCATATGACAATATGTGCACTTGTGTGGCTTTTCTCCTGTGTGGGTTCGAATGTGGTCAGTTAAATTACTTTTCTGGGTAAAAGTCTTACCACAGTATGAGCATTTGTAAGGCTTCTCCTTTGTGTGAGTTCGAATGTGGCGAGCTAAATTACTTTTATCAGTAAACATCTGATTACAATATGTGCACTTGTGAAGCTTTTCTTGTGTGGGTTCGAATGTGGCCAGTTAAATGCTCTTTCTGGCTAAATGTCTTTTTGCTATATGTGCAGTTGTATGGTCTTTCTCTAGAGTGGATTTGCATATGTCTTCTTAAGTTTTTTTTTGTGTTTGAATGACTTTTCACAATGTGAACATGTGTATGGTCTTTCTCCTGTATGGACTGGCATGTGCTGTTCTAGCTGGCTTTGATTATCAAACATTTTTCCACAATACTCACAGAGGTAAGATTTTTTCTTTGTACAAACTATCATGTCTCCTACTGTAGCTGTCTGTTTCCTCTGAGTTGCATTACAGTCAGCATCTTTCACCTCACCCAAGTCATCAGGTAGAAAGTCATCCTTGTTTGCCAGGTTATGATACTGAGTAGTTATTTTGCACCTGTCTCTTTCTTTGTCTTTCAACATTTGTCTTTTTTCAATGGTGCATTGAGCTGACTTGCCATTTGTTATTGTTTCATCACTGTGGTATGAAGCTTGGTTACAATCCTTCTGTTGTGTACTTGTGTTTGGCTGTTTGCATTGCTTTGTTCATTCAATGTTTGCTCACAGTCAGTGTACTTGTAAGTCTTGCTCCCTGTATGAGTTCGTCTGTGGCTATATAAATTAGATTTTGACAGGAAAACCTTTCCACATTCATTGCACTTAAATGTGTTTTCTTTTACGTGAATTTTCCTGTGTTTGTCAAAATCACTTTTTCTTCTAAAGCTTCTTCCACTGTCTGTACATGTATAATGTCTTTTGACCTGTATGAATTTGCCTGTGTTCTTTTGACCTATGGTTAGTAGTGACCACTTTTCCACAGACATCACACAAGTATGTCTTTTGTATTCTATGCTTTCCATTAGGACTGTTGACAGCAGTGCTTCGTTCAGTGCCTTCTCTACTGTCAGTATTGTTTCCAGGTTTACCTGCCTTCTACAGTCTGATGTTTGACTAGAAGCTGTACACTTTTCACAGAGGTATGGTTTAAATTCTGTGCAACCTGAAAGATGCTTTTTCACACAAAAATTACAGATTAAAACCTCACCACACTTTATGCATGTGCATTGATTGTCTTGAGTTTGTACAATTCCTGCTGCCTTCCTTCCAGGTGTGTCAGAGTTGTCTTTTGTGAAGTGACCATACTCAGTTCTGATGTATCTGGATATGTCTTTCCTGATTTCATTTGTAATCTGTAAGAGTGTCTCTATATTATTCTTCAGCTCTTCAACACCACACCTGTCCATAACACCAGTGGAGAAAAGGGATTTGTGAACACACACAGTGAAGTCACATGCGTCCTTGATCAGTTTGACTTCACCTGGGAAAGAAACATCTGTACCAAGGATACCATATTCAGCAGCAACAGTTACACCTTCTTTTATATCATGAATATCTGCAGTGTTGTTACAGTTACATGTACAACCAGTGGGAACATTTCCAATATCCTCTGCTTTAGTGCACCAGTACTCACTGGTTTCCTGTTTGCACTGAATGTTCTGATAGTGTAGAGTTGTCTGTTCTGGGAATCCACTTGTCTCAGGCAGGTGTTGGGCATGTTCATGTTCAGTCACAGCATCTGTGTTGACAGCTGTGTTGGTCTGTGCTGAAGAGTCCTCTGTCTTGATTTTGGCTTTGCTGGGTTGCCCTGGGTCATGTTGGAGAACTGAAGTCATCATGTAACAACAACAACAACAACAACAACAGGTCATGATAGTTGCTAGAATCAAGGTGACAGCTGTGTTTAGTTTTATACATGTTACTGTTCTTCTAACTGCTATGTTTTTGTCTGAGCGCTACTAATATTCAAGGAGTTGAGTTTTTTTTTCTATCTCTCTTTTATAGCTTTATCACTAAATGCTAAAGCAGTTATGGCAATTAGCAGAATACTCGTGTATCTTCTTGTCTTTTGTCCACATGTATGTGCTTCCTTTTGTCTTAGATAAATCATCAGATGAGAAACAGTAAACAGTGAATATTTGCAACACTTACTAGAAAAAAATATGTATCCTTTTTCTGTGTAACTTCAGCAAGGAAATGTTCATAAGATGTTGTACATTTCACACCCGCCCCCAAGTGTGCTTTGAAAGATACCAACATCAACTGCCACAGAATATGTAACATGTCAATAACTCACTACCACCACCACCCACACACACACAAACACACACTATCTCTACCCCACAGCAATCAATTGTCAACACATTCTACCCACTTACCACACTTGGACTAGGTGAAAGGAAGGGGCATGCTAAACTTAGCACCCTGGACAGAATAATACTGAATTTGTGGCTATAATAATAATAATACATGGAATTTATATAGCGCTATATCTTGTAAAAACAAATCAAAGCGCTTGCACTCGACCCTCACAACAAACAACCAATGACAATAAATAATTCTAGCAAATACAAAAGCACACACAGGCGCGCACACGCACGCGCACACCACACACACACACACACACACACACACACACACACACACACACACACACACTTATAAAGGTTATACATTTTGACAGGGTGAATGGAATTCCAATTGTTGAAAGCAGGGACAAATAGGAGATGAAAACAGAAGGCAAAAATCTTAGGTTTGAAACAAGTGTGTCTTGAGGTTGGATTTAAAAGTGTCATATGTAGGCTTTTGCGGAAGGGAGAGAGGAAGGTCATTCCAGATTGATGGACCAGAAATAGGGAAAGAGCGGCGGCCAACAGTAGATAGGTTGAATCTCGGAATTTTTAAGGATAAGGTATCTGCAGCCGAATGGAGGGAACAAGAAGGTGTGTACACGTGAAGACATTCACAGAGGTAGGAGGGTGCTGTTTTGTGGAAACATTTATAACAGAGAGTACTGATCTTGTAGTTAACTCTCTGTGGCACAGGCAGCCAGTGGAGAGATTGCAAGAGAGGAGTAATGTGTTCAGATTTTTTTCTTTCTGAGGACCAGTTGAGCTGCAGAGTTTTGTATACATTGGAGAGAGTGGATAGATGATGCTGGAAGACCAGCCAAAAGAGAATTGCAATAGTCCAGACGTGAAAGAATAAGAGAAGTGACTAGTTTGGATGTTGCATCAGTGGACAGGTACTTTCGAATTGCACTAATACGCGGTAGTTGATAGTAGCATGACTGACAGGTCTGGGTGATGAATTTTTGCATGGAGAGTGTGTTGTCAATAACGACTCCTAGATACTTTACAGCACTGGATAGAGGGACTGACGTATTGCCGAATTCTATTGAAGTTGTGATAAAAGACACACTATCTCTACCCCACAGCAGTCAGTTTCCACCACATTCAGTGCCTTTCAACTGTCATTTATTTCATCCCATCTCAACCCAGCTGGGGCCAACTGATGCTATTTATAGCAAAAAGTGACCACACTTGGACTAGGTGAAAGAAAGGGGCATGCTAAACCTATCACCCTGGACAGAATGATATTGAATTTGTGCCTTTGCCCCCCCCCCCCCCCCCCCCCTCACTTCATTTCACTGCATCTCTCTATCAACAACCACTGCCTGTCATTAGTAAAAGAAAATTCTTTGAAAGACTTGGAAATATTCAAACTAAATAAATAAGACAACTTCCGGGGACAAATGCAATAACAACTGGTTTAATATGTAATGTGTCAAAGTCCTTATTTACATATAATGCATGTAACAATGTTTAGATAGGAGTGGATATCCATTTTCAATTTTGTTTTTACAAAATTCAAACCCTCATACCCATGCACTTTTTTTGGACTCCACACCCACACACAAACAGGTGTTAGTTTGGTGGAGGTGGGAGTAAAAGAACTTAAGAAAAAGAGAAAGATAAAATCTTTTTGGTTAGTAAAAAACAACTCAAAAATACAATTGTTTTTCTTCAAAGTTTGGTTATCAAGCTTGACATACTTAACATACAGACTAAATGGAAATGTGAAGTATCTTCTCTTCATCTTTCTTTCTCTACCACTTACACACACACACACACACACACACACACACACACACACACACACACACACACACACACACACACACACACACACACACACAAGGCAGACAGTATAGTTCAGGGCATCATAAATGACTAGAAAATACACATACCTGAAGAAAACTACTTGTGCAAATCAAAGACAAAGATAGAGAAACAGGTAAGAAATAAAGAATTACCTTGTCCATATTTTCACAATGACATTCATCCACAAACTAACAGTGGACCACAAACCTAGCTCTCAAAGTATTCTGAACTGTGCTCAGACATCTGTAGAGCAATTGATATACTCTGTGTTCTATGACAATGAACAGAATGCATGTGCTGCACTATTAAAAAAAAAAAAAGAACCTTGAGTTTGGTCAGGTGGGAGTAAAAGAACTTTAGAAAAAGTTAGAATAACTTGTTTCCTCTTTTACAGGCTTCACAAAAGTGTTTATGGAAAGCTGTTATTGTCATTATGTTTGTTCTTGTATTACTTCTATCTGTTTGTCTATCAAGCTGGCTAACACTGTTTGTCTGGAGGTTGTTTGGCTTTTTTTTTTTTTTTTTTTTTTTTTGGGGGGGGGGGGGGGGGGGGGGGGGGGCGGATTGCTGCTTCATCTTCTGTGACGTCCCTGTCCTGCTGTTCCCATGCTGCTCATTTCAATCTCTCCACCCCAGCCATACCCAGATTCGTTATGTCTCATCCTCAGAGTCAGGAGTC
>JASPKP010000153.1:52500-55000 GCA_030674155.1 Stramonita haemastoma
AACTTCACTTACCATTCATGTCTGTTTCAGAGGTCTATAACTATCTGACTCACCTCAAACAATCCAGAACGCGTGGTCTTGATGGAATAGACAGCAAAATATTAAAATTATCAGCTCCAGTTATCACAGACACCCTAACATATATATATATATATATATATATATATATATATATATATAATATATATATATATATATATATATATATATATATATATATATATATATATACATATACAACCTTTGCCTTGATAAGAACTACTTCTCTAACGCCTTCAAATGTGCTAAAGTGATCCCCATCTACAAGTCAGGTGATACTTCAGATCCTTCAAACTATAGACCAATCTCTATTATACCTATCCTTTCAAAACCCCTGGAAAAACATATGAATAAACACTTAGTCCATCATATAGAAACCAATAACTTACTCCATCTTAATCAGTCTGGATTTAGACAAAAGCACTCGTGCCACACAGCACTAACCAGTCTTGTTGACAACTGGCTATCTAACATTAATGACAATAAATTTTGTGGAGTATTATTTGTTGATTTCAAAAAAGCACCTGATACAATTGACCACAAACTTCTCCTTAAAAAGCTAGAACTGTATAACATTTCAACAAAAAACATACGGCTACTAGATTCCTATCTTACAAACAGGCAACAGTGTGTCTCAATAGCTACATCAACATCCAAACTAAAAACCATTCATTATGGAATACCACAGGGATCCATATTGGGACCAATTCTCTTTTCATTATGCATAAATGACCTCCCTTTACATATCCATTTCAAATGTGAACTATTTGCTGACGACACAGCCATACATACGAGCCATAACAACATTGTTTATCTTGCAACCATATTACAAAAAAGCACTGACGAACTTGTCAAATGGACAGAACAAAACCACATGTCTATTCATCCCCAAAAAACAAAATGCATGCTTATCACCACCAGACAAAAGCGACAAAATTTATCACATAAACTGTTTAAAATCTACATTAAAAATGAAGCAATTGAACAATCCTCTCACCACAAAGTACTAGGAGTAACAATTGATGAAAATCTCAGCTGGTTCTACCACATATCTCATCTATGCAAATACTTGTCCCAAAAAGTTTACCAGTTGACTAAAATTAAACACTTTCTTGACTTCAACTCAAGGAAACTGTTCTTTCAAGCTTATATACAATCCTCAATAGACTATGCAGCAACCCTGTGGGATTCTGCCAGTGCAAATACCATGAAACCGTTACTTAGCCTGTATAAACGTGGTCTTAAACTGGTCCTTTTGAAGAAAACAACCTTGCAAGAAGTGGACTATAATCAGTTGAATATTCTTCCCCTACACCAACGACTAAAATATAACAAAGGCATCATGATGTTTAAGATAATGACAGGAAATGTCCCCACAACCCTTAAAAGATAATTTCCCAATAAATCATTCCAGAAATATGGAAAAGCCAAGAGTCCCAATCCCAAGAATAGACTTGTTCAAATCTAGTTTACTATACTCAGGTCCTACCCTGTGGAACTCCCTTCCTGATTCAATTAAACAGCACCAATCATTAACAACCTTCAAAAATCACCTCCTAAACCACTCAAAACATCAAAAATAACAAACCAAACTCCCCCCTCTCCCCCCTCTGTGTGTGTTGTGTGTGTGTGTGTGTGTGTGTGTGTGTGTGTGTGTGTGTGCTCTCTCCTCTCTCTCTCTCTCTCCTCTCTCCTCCTCTCTCTCTCTCTCTCTCCTCTCTCTCTCCTCCTCTCTCTCTCTCTCTCTCCTCCTCTCTCTCCTCTCTCTCTCTCCTCTCTCTCTCGCTATTCTCTTGAAACATCTAGGATGTTTTTTTGTAACTTTTTAAAAAAATTTTTATTTTATTTACATTTTTATTGATAGTATTTTTACCCCCCCCCCCCTCCCCTCCAATAAGGATATTAGTTTTTTTTTTTTTTCCCCTTTTATCCAATTGTATGACTTATATCACATGTATAACTTTTGACAGGTGGTGGTGGATTGATATTTTCAGTTGTTTATTTATCTAGTTTTCTTGTTTGCTCCTTACCTATTAACACTTTTCTATTCTTCCATAATCAAAATATTTTTTATTGTGACTTCAGATTTTTGTCTTCTGATTGAGTGCATTTTTTTATTACCTTATCATATATAGTGTCCTTATTCTTGTGTGTTGTTTGGTACTGCGTAAAGCTTTATTGTTTAGTATCTTTTCAACTTGATGTATCCCTGAAAAGGGCGGGGACTGGATGTAAAAAAGCACATGAGTGCTTATCTATTATCCTCGAATAAAAGACTTTGCCTTGCCTTGCCTTGCCTTGCCTTGCCTTGCCTTGCCTTGCCTTCTCTCTCTCTCTCTCTCTCCTCTCTCTCTCTCTCTCTCTCTCTCTCTCTCTTCTCCTCTCTCTCTCTCTCTCTCTCTCTCTCTCTCTCTCTCTCTCTCTCTCTCCCCTCTCTCTCCTTTCCTTTCCTTTCCTTTCC
>JASPKP010000153.1:65000-67500 GCA_030674155.1 Stramonita haemastoma
CCAAACTGTCCTACAAACTGAAGCTGAACATGTCCATTTCGGATGTTGTAATCACCCAGAATAGTAAGAACAGAGACCAACGTACTTCTTACCAAGTACAGTAATAAGGGAAGGAACTCTTCCCAATTTATCTCAGAAAACGTTGTGTCTTTGATTTTACGTCTGTACACTTAAAGTGATATTAGACGAAGGAATGAATGAGGGGGGGGGGGGGGGGGTAAGAAAAGAAGGAGATGAGGGTTAAAAAAAAAAAAAGTGTGTTGGTAATTATGTGCATAATAAGACTGATTACATATCTATATAGGCTAACTAGAATGTCTCAAGACATGGCATAAGAAACACAAATATAACAAAAACATCGAACAACAAAAAACTTTAAAATCTAAAAATGTAAGTTGAACAATTGCAAACCACATGTGATGGCTGCCGTGAATAAAGCAAAAAGTTCATTGCCACAGTAGGGTGTTATAATTTCAGTCTTCACAGTCGTACTTTATAAAAAAGAGAATACTGGGGATCGCATCAGAGACAATGCTATTTCGCACAGTAACTTTGGATTTATTAACACTTCTTGCAGAGACTTATCTTGAAATGGTGGTAGGAACTGTTTTAAACCTTGACAGTGATACAAAACATGAACATTGGAAAGTTTTTCACCACATATACATTTTATATTTTTTGGCAAATTTTGCTCAAAATGCATTTAATTTCAATCTGTGAATTAGAGAAACAATATTTCTAGTACTGGATTTTTGAAAGCCGTACTGAGTACAAAGGATGTTCTCAATATCTAGAACTGAACAAGTATGCTGGGGATAGCCAGCCTCTTCATGTTCCTTTTTTACATGTTTCCAGCAAACATTTTGAAGCAAAGCATAACCTTTATGAAGAGAAAGAGGAATGTCTAAAACATTTGAACAGCTAGAATGTTTTGCCGCCTTTTTGGCTGCTTTGTCAACCTTTTCATTGAAACAAAGACCACAGTGAGATGGAACCCAGCAGAAAGTGACATTCGAACCCCTCAGAATGAGAAAATGTATCAAAAAATTAATTTCAGTGATGAGATTCTGCCTGACCACCGATGTCGAGTTATTAAGACACTGTAATGCAGATTTAGAATCAAGGCAAAACAAAATCTGCAAAAGAGTATTTGGAAAATCAAGCAGAAAGTACAAAGCCATCAAAATAGCGGTAAGTTCAGCAGTAGAGTTGGAATGATTTTTGCCAATATGATAGGACTTTTCAACTTTCAGAGCTGGAATGATAAATGCTGCCCCCCTCTTCCTTATTTTCAAGAAGGGACCCATCAGTGTATATCTGAAGATGAGAAGGGTATGTGTCTTCTAAGTGTGCATTTGTGTAAGAGCCAAGAATATTCGCATTTTCTTCTTTTTTTTAATGAGAGATGGTTGATATCAAAGTATGCTTTCTGAAGTTCCCATTTTGGAACAGGTGTTAAAATAGCGGTGGATTTTTGCCAATCTTTAGGATTAATAGTTGCTTCTTTATGGATATTGGAAGTATATGTACCAAATGAAGCAAGAGAAGATATAATTTTTGCTCTGTTGGGAAAGTGTAAGTCAAATCTAATTGAAATTTCCGATGTAATATTGTTTTCAACTGTTGAAATTCTGAAGATATAGGGCTTACTTTGAAACGGCTAAATTACGATAATCATCTAAAGGTAATACTCCAATTTCTCTGTATGTTCCTAGAGAAGATGCATGAAACGGAACTCCCAAAGCAATCCGGAAAGCTTTACAATCTAGGCTTTACACTTTGTTCAAAAGATATCTGGGAGCACTGAAGAATAATTCTTGGCCATCTTCACGTAAAAATGTGATTGTTCATGCTCGTGTGTGTGGTGTATTTTTTCTTTCTTTCTTGTATATCAAGGGAAATGAAATAACCACTTATGTGCTTTTTTAGCTCCAGTCCCCGTAATTGTACAGTTTTTTTTTGTAAATTTGCCATCTATTCCCTCACTCAATGACCTGTACTTCCTGAAAAGCGGAACATGTTATGCGTGCGTTCACACACCGGCCTCGGTTTGTAGTCTCATTCGAAGGACTTGCGCGCGCGTGCGTGCGCGCGTGTGCGCGCGCGCGCGTGCGTGCGTGCGTGCGTGCGTGCGTGCGTGCGTGCGTGCGTTGTGTGTGTGTGTGTGTGTTTATTCAGAATAGAAAGAACAGGCACCTACTAGGCCTACATGTCACGAAGAACAACAATAAGGGAAGGAACTCTTCCCAATTTATTCAAGAAAACGTAACTCTTAACAAGACGTCTTCGTGTAAAATGAGCTGCTTCATGCCACGTGTGTGTTTATTTATTTATTTATTTATTTATTTATTTATTTATTTATTATTTATTCATTTATTCTTTTACATCGAGGATAGCAGAATAAGCATCCATGTGCTTTTTTACATCCAGTCCCTGTCTATGCAGTTTTGTCAATTTTGTCATCTGTTCACACACATCTCTTCTGAAAAGCGGAACAGGT